>CM042426.1:3290441-3382941 GCA_023631565.1 Gymnocephalus cernua | reverse complement strand
TTTTTTCAATTAAAAAAAGCTGACATTATGAATTATTTTGACTAATAGTTCAAATTCAGCTCTGTGCGCTGCTACGTAATTAATACAACAGCAAATGTATTGTCTTAGCGTGATCTTGGTCTGAAGTACTGAGGACCTGAGACTTGACTCGGACATGACCTTTGAGACTGAAACATTGAGGACTAAACCTAGACTTGGAAGACTGGTCACATATTAAAAATTAAAAACCAAGACAGAGCTTGATAAGTAAAAATCTTGCAATTTTATTTGCATATAAAGGCAGCTAAATATATCACAATAAACTGAAAGAGGGAACTAACATTTCCATGAAGGGGGATACAATCAGAGAAAGAGCGAGAGAGGAAACAGAGCACGGAAAGAGCATTTACAGCGGCAAAGTTGAGACAACTATTGGCAACATTTTTTTTGTGCTAGCAAGATTGCATTTACACACAGTGCAACATTAGAAGAAAAAAAGGCAATAAAAACACAAATACTATCAAATTTACACTTTAAAAGGACAACTTTACCAGGTTTAGGCAGGCGTGTTGTTGGGAACAACCAGCACCTGTTGGATTGTGACTCTGACAACTTTTCCTCTCTCATCCAAAACGAATGCCTACCCTACCGGGAGAGTCGCTACAAAAACATTAAAGAAATGTCTGAAGAGCGTCTGATGGGAGCAGTAAAGAAACATGTCAAGTATACAGGTGCATACAAAAAAAATGCACCAGATTCATTTTTTTTCCCGTCAAACACAACTTTTAGTACAGATGTTTTACAACATGAATATATATAATATATATATATATTTTATACATACATTTTCCAAATTAGATCAGAAATTCATAATGTGATGTTACAAAGTAAATTTTTCGGGCTGTAACGTGATAGCATTCTGTCCTTGTTGTTGTTTTGCGGGGTAATAAATAAGGACTTTTCTCTGAGCTCGCAGAGAGTGGGGCTCTAGCTGAGAACATTAAAGCTAGTTTAAGGCAGCGTCCCTGTCAGCCAATGAAAAAAGAGAAACTGACAAGAATACAAAACCAAAAAAAAAAAAAGAAAAAAGACCTAAGCACAAAATATCAGATGATACAACGTAAAACAATGGCATCCATTGTCCTGCCAATGCAAACCAAACAAAGAAATTGTACAAATTCACAAAGCATCATTTATCTTACAGATCTGACCAATATTTATCAAGAGCAAGATTGTTTAACCACAAAATCCCTCTGAAAAAGGAGAATACCGGTGTCACTCATAGCTCAGTTTTACATTCCCCACAAATTCATTTCGCATTGCATACTTTTAAACATTTTTTATTTATTTTTTTTTAAATAAAAACTTTCCAAATCAACGAACACATGGCGATATGATAGCACTGGCTGAAGAGGACATATTCCTCGCGTTTTGTTTCTTTGTGGTCATTCAATTGCATTTTTTTTGTGATCAAACAAAAGAAGATATTTAACAGCACAAAATAATAGCATTTTCCTATTACCCTGATTTATTTATTTATTTGTGATGTTGATGAAAATGAGCTTGTTAACTTGAAAATAACTTAATGATCCACAAAAGAAAAAAGTCACCTTAAGTCATCGCTCTCTTCTGGCGTTCTGTTTGAGGGATTATTACCACCAGTTCCTCCTGACAGGAAGCAGAACGTAACATTGAGTTGCGTTGGTATAAAAATGCTCAACTCTGCATGATAAAATCAGGACAAAGCTTCTTCGTGGATTATCTCCCTTTGTGGAAGTTGTTTTTCAGACTCAAACGAGAGAGAAAACATTCCTGTTCTTCTGGAAAGAAACAAGCCCCGATATCTGCAACTACGCTAACCGTGTGTAGAAAAACTCAAATCTAAGAGGGAAACCAGCATCGTTGGTACAATTAGAAAAACAATAAAACACCGGTATTCTCCTTTAACCCTCCCAGACAAAGTTCCCACCCCGCCCCGCGTCTCCAAATCATCTCAATCTCAACAACAGCTTGGAGAAGATCAAAAGTTTGCAAAGAAACACTTAGAATTTTTTTTTTTTTGTTTGTTTTTTAACTTGACATATTTATAGAAAAAAAAAAAAAAAAAAAAAGTAGTTTATCGCACCCGCGACCCTCCCCCACCCCCGTCCTCTGGTCTCAGGAGCTGGAGGGGTTGGGCAGGTCGAACACGATGGGGGGGTTGGTGGGCTGGAAGCTGACAGTGCAGGTCGACGCGTTGATGAACGTCGTGAAGCCGTCGGTCATGATCCCGTAGCCTGAGGACGGGGAACACGTGTCAGCAGCAGGAAACCTTCAATCACCTCACAGACTCCAGATCTCTATATAACCATTTCTTTCACTCAGTTTTATCAATTTGTACTCTTGACTTCACTTAGTATTTCCATGAAATCATATCATGAATGTATCTCCTTTATTCTACTTTCACGTCTCTGCACTAATTGCTATGAATAGCTTGGGTTTAATACGGTTAATCATTTTGGTTTTGGCTATTCAACACAATGTTGTGTTTTCTTTGACATCCCTTTACAATGTTTTACACCATAAGAGATTATTTCAATGTAATAAATTAAATTGAGGAGTTCACAATCTGATGCTTCTTTTTTTTTTTTATAGCTGAAGATGGACACACAAAAATTACTTTAATGTTAAGAAATGAAGTAATTTGATTGTATTCAGATTACTATAATAAAAAGGGAAAGAAATATTTTTATTGACCGCATGAAATAGTTAGGACTGCTAATTTTAGGTTATGTTACAATTCCGTCAAAGGAATAATTTAGCAAACACTCTCTTTCACTCTCCAAACATACAGCGGTCTGTGTGCTGTTCCTTTGTTGGTAAAAGATCATTTTTCTACACTTGTACTCCCAGAATGCGATCCCTCTATCGTACAACCGAGAAATATGATTCTCCTGTAAGGTTACCAGAATAAAGAAGGCTATACAGTCGATCATATCAAAGCTGGACAACACTGCGTTCCTCTGTATGTCAGTACCCTGGATTCTTTCTATCCTCAGTACCTTCGTGTATGCCTCCGAAGGCATGAAGCTTGGGTCGCACCCTCTTCTGGACCGTGTTGAGCAGCTCCACACAGCCGACCCGCTGCAGCTCCTTAGGGACCCAGTCTCGGAAACCTACACAGACACACACGTTGGAAGTTTTAAAACTCAGCTCAGCTCCCCAGACAGTCTTGTTTATCATTTTTCATCAAGCTTCATTACGCTGACTTTATTACTGACCAATCATCAGCAATGGGTGTACAGAACTGTAACACGTAGGACTGTGCAATTAATCAAGACTTAAAATCGAGATTACGATTTCGGCTCCTTATGATCACAAAAACAGAATAATCGAGAAAAACGATTAGTTTGTACGTTTTGAAAGTAAACTCTTATTGTGTCTAGTGTTCTGAATGAAAAGGAAAAGTTCAAATGGGGAAACGTATTAAAGGGAACTTTCACAGTTCAAGGTGTTTGGACTGTTGATTTGTTGACCTGTTTCACGGTTTTTTAAATTCAATAATTGCAGTAATCATGTTACATAACTGTGATTTCAATATTGACCATAATCGAGCAGCCCTAGTAACCTCACTAAGCATCAATGAAGTCAAACAGTGACAAGCAGAGGTGTCACCATTCTCTAAATCCCAGCTCTGATTCCTGTCGTATGATTTTTACTGAAAGCAGAGGTAGTGCCGAAGTAGTTTGTGATTCTTTTTGTTAAAATTGTACAAATAAGAAACAGATAATATCTCATATCTCGCTGTGCACAAGTTGAAAGTCTGCAGTTTCCTGCTGCAGGAAATGTTTCATCATATTGGACTTCCAGCCCTGCATGAAACTACTGTTGTACAATGATTACATTTTGCTGCATCACTACTGACTTACGTAAATCTAAATCGCTTATCTAAACTCTTGACACCACACGGCGAACATATTGAAAGTTCATTTTCAGAACCTTGTATATTGGCAGCCTTGTGTAGTTCAGAACCACCTCGTGATACTCAACTCTGTGAATAAGTGAAAACCTCACAACTCATTTACTGCCTTTTCATCTGAATTTAACAGTCTTCTTTTTTCTTCCACAGTCGTGCAACCCCGATTTGTTTTCCAGTTCTGGAGAGCCACCTTACATCTTCAACCGCCCCCTCCTCTCCCCAGCTCTGCTCTCCTCTCCCATGGTCTCCCTCCAATCGTTTGCAGCGTCTGTCACACTGGTGCAAAATCGAGTTTCCATGCAATCAAACGGCCACAGCGGCTGCCGCAGCAACAGCAGCAACCCTCCGTAGGCGAGAGGGAAGGAAATCACTCAATAAAGCCAGATGGAGAGCGCAAAATAAACAAAACAAAAAAACAACTGGAGCCTAAACAACTAGAAGAAAACGGAATCAGTCTGTAGTGAAAACCAAACAATATGTATTTTATTTTTCATAAAGTAACACACAAATATTGAATCAGACTGTGTAATCAGACCGTATTCGGGGTGTCCACTCCAGATACTGCTGGATTTAGTTGAAACCAGTGTCGACTATAGTCAAATTGAAGACTTTTTAAGGCAATTATGAATGAAATTTAAGACCTATATCACAACATGAAAAATAAAGTCAGATGTCAGAGTCAGAAAAAATTCCCTGATTTCCTCATTGGCATTAAAGGACTGGTGTCTAGACTGGCTGCAATGTAAATTGCATGTTTGTATTAGGACTAGCAACAGAAAAAACTCATTCTAAAGCACTGCAGAACATTTCAATAAGCATTAGAGGTAGCGTCACATTGAGACGGGACAATTAGGACCTGGTAAGACCTAGAACACAATACTTCAGTCAATTATTAACTTTTTAAGGCCTAAAAATTTGATTTGATTTAGAAATTTTAGACTTTTTTTAGACTCTGCGGAAACCCTGATAATGTACAAATGCACGCACACACACACACACACACACACACACACACACACACACACACACACACACACACACACACACACACACACACACACACACACACACACAGCCTGCTGCGACGCCTCCAATGACTTCATACCGATTTTAAATAATGAGGCACAACCTCATTAGATATGGTGATGAGGGGCTGTAATTGGGTAATTGGACTCACCGAGCGGAGGTCCGTGAGTCATCAGGATGTCGATGCCTTCAGGGACGAGGTTCCATTTATCCAGCAGAGACTGACCCCGAGGCAGGTTGAACCCCCAGCCGTTAAACCACGGAGTCCTGCGGAGACGGGGGGAGAGAGATCACATTATTATTGCTCAGAAGACTTAACTCTACCATGATTATATACATACATTTAAATTGATATCTGGAAGTAAAATATATTGTGTGAATTTATGCACTTTTTCCTCAGCATGCCACTTTTTCAAAGTGTTTTAATGCTTATTATCTTGCTCGTGTCCTTATTTACTCTCTTTTCACTTCATAAACTGTTTTCACAGCTTCATCCAGAATCCGTTTTTAAGACGCAGATGTTGTTTAGGAACTAAAACGTTATTTTTGGCTAGGTTGTCTGAGTGTATGTGTCCATGACCTAAACTGAGTGAAAATTCATTAAAATAGATTAAATGTATACATTTATAGTAACACACCACGTGTCACAAAGACAAAAGGGCTGCAAGTTTTCAGAAAGAGTTCATACAATGTTAACAATTCAAAATTAACACTTGCTGCTGTTTTACTGTAGAAGGATTTAAGGGAATGGAACTAGTCAGAGCTTTTATTGTGAAGCAGCTGCATGCAGTCTAAAAGCTATAGTGCGTAGTTTCTGTCGCCCCCATGATGAATTCTAAGTAATGACAACATAACTGTCGGTGCGCCCACATGATACAAGCCTTCCGTGATCGCGCACCACCCTCCCCCCTCCTCCTCCACACAATTGCTCATAGCCGAGGAGGACACGGAGGATTAAGAAAACACGGTGGACTCTTCAGAAAAGGTAACTATCTTCACTCGAGTTTCTGCGCGGGAAAGTCACCGGACGCCACGATCTTCTGACCAAAGTCACACTGAGAGATCCAGAGAGAGTTGTGTGGAGCTGATTGTCTTAATTAGCTTCGTAGCAACTCATTTGGCGACGGCTTGAATGTAACGGACGTTCATTAATATTGATAAGTTATGCACTAAAGCTTTAAGTTGGCTTGTGTAGAAGAAGTGCTTAATGCATAACTAAGATAGATCGGAGTAAAAAACAATCATGATATACAAATACTGTATTTCTACAGTTAATGGTGCAGCCAACAGCGCTATGTGCTAAAATGCTAATCACAAATATGTTGTTCTATTGCAATGGGAACATTTTAAATTGAGCAAAACTAAATTTAAAAGCACAAATCTTGAAATCAAAACAAGTTGCTCTAGTGGAATGGCTTCCAATGACGACCAAAAACGCTCGTCTGTTGCCGTGAACATTTACTGTTCAATATGGTGCAAGAAAGTGAACAACTTAAGCTTGATGGACACGTTTTGCATCTAGCGCCTCACGTTCATCTCAGTAAGCTAGCAAGAGTACACAACAGACAACTTCCGTGTAGGCAACTTCAAAATAAAAGCACTTCCTGTGACGGTTCGCAGTAAAATTAAATTACTGTTAAACAAATATGGTTGTGTACCTTTTCACATATCAGCTGTAAACCAAGTACTGTAAATAATGTAAACAGTGAGTTTTAATCACTCTATAATTTACCATTTCCTTTAGACTGTTTTAAACTAAAACAACATGAATTTCTTATTCAAGTGCTTTAAACAAACATTTCACAACAACATGGAACCTGAAATAATGATGAAGCCACAACAGGATGCATGAAAAAAGGACATGCAGTAGTAGTATATCACTGTACACCACAGCATGGAATAAAAAACGCGTGAGATGGTTAAACGTGAAACAAACATCTGCAATCGGTCAGATTGTTTACTCGTGAATAAAGAGCGCTAGTAGGAGCTTTAAATTCAAAGAGTCACAATCAAGTTACATTGATTTTAGAAGCCAACACCATATGACTGACTGTGCAAGCGTTTGAGAAAAGGAAAAAAAAACCTGTGAATTTCTAAACAGCAGGGAGCCACATCATGTGTCAACCCCCATCCCCTCTGCTACACGGCTACAGATTGATTGACAGCAGCCGGGCCACCTCCGGCAGCCTGGATGGGAGTCTGCAGCTCCGGGGTGACAGGCAGCATCTCAGCCTTCCCCAGCAGACACAAAGAAAGCCTCGATCTGGCTGAGTGGGAATGAGGGAGGGATGGATGGATGGATGGATGGATGGATGGATGGATGGATGCAGGGGGGTGAAAACAGATGAAGAAATAAAGCGACCCATGCAGAGGTGAGATGTAGGAGCGGGGGCGGGAGAACCGAGGGGAGAAAAAGAAATCGAGTAGTGGCCGGTTAATAAATTGAGCCTTCATTTATCACAATAGTTGTAATGGCAGAAGAAGGCTGGCAACAGAGGAAAGGAAGATAGATTATCACCACATAATACCTCAGTATATAAGCTGACCTACTGCAACAAGCCCAGGAAAGAAATCTTTTACTTTTGATTTTGCAGCAGAGAGCAGCACAAGAGTCGCTGATGAAAAGACAATTTTGACTAGGTTATTTCCCAGGTTACTTTGGGACAAACCGCTGAGTTGGGAGCAGCTTCCAGTCACTTAGCGATGGTGCTGCGTATGGTATTTGACCGAGGGGAAATCAGTGCACAAACATCAATAGGCTTTGTTATAGTGAGGGATGGACACCCCGACGCTAATCAATACTTCCTGTTCCACAGGAGGGCCGAGTGGGGCTAACCAGAGCCTGAGCAGACTCCAGATGTGTAAAACATGAGATCTCAAAACACAACCAAGCTCCTAAAGTATCTCTGCTCAAAATAAGACACCAAAAGAGAGAAAGGAGCATTATAATGCAGTCTAAGCACCGGCTCAGCCAGTCTGGGTCTGGCGCTTCTGCACTCCGAGAAAGAGGAGGCGACGGCGGACCTGAAGCTCGCTCTTTGATTTGCTCGCTCAGTCGTTGCCTTGTTCTCTCGCTTGGTGGAGAGCTGAGAAATGAGGTTAAAAATGAAATGTGAGGAGCGCACAGGGGAGTGAAGGCCACAGACTGAACTGATTAATTAGAACTAATCACACAAATCGGAGCTAATGGAAGTCTAATGGATTACTGGGAAGACGCGCCACTTCATGGATGGAAATAGCGATGCGGCGGCTGCTGTTTGGAGAAACTTAGAAAGCAGTGAATCAGAGCCAGAGCTGGCCTGGTCGGCTGGCTGCACACAGAAAGCACGAGCAGGGTATTTGTCTGGTTCTAGTTTTGACTAATAGCAACAAGGCCAAACTTTGAAAAATGGACCAGCGCATTTATCCCCCCCCCCATTCACAAAAATAAATCGTGGTTTCAGGCAGAACAAACAAATAAATGGCTAGAACGTTGATTTTGCTCTGTGTTTCACATGTTTTCTCTTGCATAAACACATTCATCTGGGAGATGAAACATAACCCCTGACATGAGCCGTGGATCCGCAGCCAACCAAAAGGTCCTGACTGAATGCAGAGCGAGGCGCTGCAGCTCGACGCCACAATGGCCCCATTGTCGGCTGTCTGCCTATGAAATATACCTTCCATGCAAGTGCATTTGTTAACCTCCGCCAAGATTAATGACATCCCAGTCACATAAAGGAGAGATTGTTTCCTGTGTGGCTGTGACACAGGTTTTATTATACTGTACTACTGTGTGTGTGTGTGTGTGTGTGTGTGTGTGTGTGTGTGTGTGTATTGGGCAGAGAGTGCACGTCCACCAGCACTGAGTAGGATGTGAGTGTTGAACAGAATGTACTCTACCAGTGTCTCAGTCTGTTCTCAGAGTATGTATATGTAGACCAGCGTGTGTGTGTGTGTGTGTGTGTGTGTGTGCGCGTGTGCGTGTGCGTGTGTTGTGATCAGACTACATTCGGAGCCCAGTCTTGCCTTGACAATCGCCATCTGGAGTACGTCGCCGTGGCAACAAAGGAGAAGCGTCTGGAGGCAGAGGCACAGTGGGATGTAAAACAACATCACAGAAATAGAAGCAGAAGTAAGAGAAAAATAAAAAAAAGGATTAAGGAGGTGACGACCAGGGACAAGAAAGACAGATCAAAAAGAAGAGGAGGAGGAGGAGTAAAAGAAGGGAAGGCGTGGAAAGATGTCGTCATGTGTGGTACGATCAGAATCAGAAAACGGCTAATTGCATTAGTGCAAAACTATAAAAACATTAAAAAAAAGAAAATGTGAAAAAACTGTATTTGTTATTAAAGCATCTGTTCTTTTGTACAGTTGTGCAGGGGTTTACAATAAGTGAACAATAAGTAAAAGTACAAAAGTGTGGGGGGATTGCAACAATGTGCGTTAAAGTAACGAATAACTATTGTGTACCGACGCCACAAGAGGATACGTTTAAGTTCAAAAAGATCATCAAACCTCCAAGAAACCTAACTGTAAAATTATAAAAAAAACAACTTTCACTTAAACAACAGCGACACACAAAACCAAACACTGCATCAAAAGGATGAAAAGCAGGTAACCAGGTAACAGGGACATTTAACGATCCCCCAACAGTAGAAACGGGTTAAAAATCTGCAGGCTGGGCCGACAGCAGATAGAAGCCATTTAGCCCTCGTGTGCAGAACGTCAATATTCAATTAGGGCGGTGGACATCATTAGGACGGCGGCGCAGCGTCTCTCTGGGCGTGACAACGCTCTTAACCCCTCTGTTCCCCCGAACTCTTCTCTCTGGGTCCCTAGACGAGTTATGATACCCCCCTAATAACACACACACACACACACACACACACACACACACACACACACACACACACACACACACACACACACACACACACACACACACACACACACACACACACACACACACACACACACACACACACACACACACACACGCACACACAGGGCGAGACAGAGCACTGTGTATGTGTTTTGGTTGTGTTGAGAGCAGAGATAAGACAGAAACATGTCTCAGGTAAAGTATGATCCTACGCCTAAAAGCCAGACAACAGCAGCTGCACTCTGGGATATCAGCCCGGCACTGAACACATGACGGGACGAACAAGCTGCACCGTGACCAGCTCAGAGATAACAGGAGGGAGAGAGGGGGAGAGTTGAGAGAGTGTGTGTGCAGGTCCAGCGATCCATCGTGTCTGACCTCTGAGTCAGAGCGGCCCCAGGGTCAGCGGGGGGAGGGGTCTAATTGATCAACCTGTCAGAACCAATGAGGAGGGCCATGTTAATGGGACTTTTATAAGCCCCGCGGGACGCACCACCTGACACTCAGAGCTGTATGAGTATGTGCAAAGCAGAGTACATGCCCTGTGTGTGTGTTTTGTGTGTGTGTGTGTGTGTGTGTGTGTGTGTGTGTGTAATCCCAGAGCCAAGGTAGCCTTATTAAAAGGAGCCAAGTGGAGACTCTGGCTGGGTTTTGACAAATGGCCTCTCAACACCAAGGCCACCTTTGCAAACTTTGGGGACGAGGTAGAAGGCGAAGTCACAAGGGTGAAGGGGCGGTGTATGTATGAGTGTGTGTGTTTGTGTGCTCTGCTCTGCCCCAGCACTAATAACTGTGCCTAGTGACTGATGGAGTGTGGAATGGATTAATCTCGCTGCAGTCATGCTGCCAAACGCAGAGGCGCTAAGGGTTAGCCACCAGACTTAGCCCGCTTAGGAAAGGCTACAACCATGGGGACGGGTTGGTTCACACTCACACATACACACACACATACACACTCTCTCTCCCCAGGGTTTGTCTTCACGCTGAGATGCACCCAGCTGCAGTTTGACCTGTAGGCCGCTAATGTAAAACAACCGCTGCATCAGCCAGCAGACGCTTCGCAGCAAACACAGCTGCTTTCGATGACCCGGCAGCTTCCAGCAATCCACTACATGCAGGTCTGAGTGCATGTGAAGACAGAGAGAGACGGTGAGTGGAAGACAAAAAAAAGGAAGAGAAAAGGGCAAGTGCCCAACATTGTAGCAGGAAATCAAATGAGAGCAGAGATGTTCAGAGTGCATCCTCTGCCATAATTTACATCTAAGAGAGTTCAATCTTTACAACACCCCCCCTTTGCTTCATCTCTCTCTCTCTCTCTCTCTCTCTCTCTCCAGAGATACACTGGATTAGCACAGACATCAAAGCCATCAAATACTACAGTAAAGGAAACTGCCTGTCTAAGTTTGTCTACATCAGAGTGAGCACACATACAGGCTGCACTAAGTTTCCTCAAGTTTGAAATTTGAATTCAGAGTCGAAGGATACTAGTCATCTAAAATAAAGTCTCATTCTAGTCATTGAAACAAAAATTGGTTCTGTTCTACAGTGCCTTGGAAAGCGTTTGTAACAGAATATAAAACCACTTCAAAACAAAATTACATTGTCACTAAATTAGCAAGAACCATAGGTGGCGGAGAAGAGCTCACTGTACCTGAAGCAGATATATATATATATATATATATTTTTTACTACTTAACAGACATTCAAGATGTGCAGGTGCAAAGCTGCCTGTGGATGTGACAGGAGCAAGGAGGTGTTATAGAAACATGGAAAATGGAATTTAAACACTTTGAAATATGGATATGGACCAGCAGGAAGCCGGTCAGGTCTGAAGAAACTGGAGACCAGACTAATAACGAAAGAGGTCCTATTCAGACAGCCTGTATGGGGGCTGGGGGCAGGGCCCGAGACCCATTCAACCTGCCCTGAGACATGGGGACAAGGGTCCCATTACCCTCCTCCAGCCCCGACCTCTGTGAACTTGATCCTGGGGAACAATGCAAGAGGGACCAAGGGGGAGCTGGGGGGAGGGGTAAAGGGGGGCAGGGGGGGATGATAATATCTCTGGGAAATAAGTGAGCTTTCCACAGTGACAATAACTGACAGGCAAGGTTTCATTTCCCAGCTCTGCTCCAAGGTCCAGGGCTGACATTTCTTTTCTATGGATTTCAAACAAGACAAGGTGATCTGAAAATCGAATGTTCCTTTTCAAAGCTGTACCCTCTTACTACTTTTCTTACTCAGCACAAAGACTTCAGCTCCAGGTCTGCGAGTTACATTGGAAAATGTTGTTGTTGAAAAAAACAGTTTGAACATCTCAAACTTTCATTTATGGCATTCAATACTGAGGACAGAAAAGAGATAAGAGAAAATTATTAACAAAATGCAGCAGTGTGTGTTTTGGGCTCTGCTACGCTGAAGGTCTGCTGCTCTTCAGACACAAACAAAATAAACAAAAGGAAAAAAACTTTGATATTGGAATGCTTGGACATAACTTAGACCTGAGAGGTGACATTAGAAGTTGTGGCATTCAGACTTAAAATATTTGTGACTTGAATAAAAAAGCCAGACTATGTACAAAATCATATACTATACAATGCATTGTCCACCAGTTCTCTCTCCTACTACTCTGCATTATTGTTCTAAGCTAAAGAACATGCTTTGTCATGTTAGCCTTCCTTCCCTGCATTTAAAAAGAGCCACTAATTTAGCATTACACTGCTATTTCACTTTTGGACTCGTGATGGACAGTTAAAAAATGTGATCTAAATAGATGCAGCAGAAGCAGAGTCTTTTTTATTCCACACATTCCTCTTCCTAATCAAAACCTGGCACCTACAATACCCACAATTTATCTCCACCACCAACAGTTCAGTCGGAGATTCGGGCGAGTTATGCTAGTAGCGGCTAATGCAGCCTTGAGACTCTAGCCTGTAGCAGAGACGAGAAGCGGACTACAGAGGTTCTTTCTAACTCTACACCCCCACATTTTGTTTTTCATTTTCTAACTCGTAGTCTTCCGGCCCAATGCTGACTCAAGCCTTGAGTAGCTGTATCACTAAAAGCCGCACTTTTAAGCCATATGTCCAGTCTGCTATACATGTGCCTTGTTGCATGCACAATGAAAACATAGTATCTTAACTAGGGATGGGCGATAAAACAATCTCAAAATGAGATCGAAGCTTTGGACATATTTACCTGATAACACAACTGCCAGAGTCTGGCTTGTCGGACACGCCTACTTCTTATTGTGAGTGTTTGTCTGTTGCCGGTGTTGTGTGTTCTGTTTAAATACATAGCGCCCCCATCCATAGTTATAGTGTGTATGTGTGTGTGTATGTGTGTCTATGTGTGAACCAACCCCGTCCCCATGGTTGTAGCCTTTCCTAAGCGGGCTAAGTCTGGTGGCTAACCCTTTGCGCCTCTGCGTTTGGCAGCATGACTGCAGCGAGATTGGTAACGTTAGGGGGAAACAAATATCGCGGGGGGAAAAAGTCTTTGACGGCGAAAGTGGCAACAGGGTGATGGTGGTCATGAACGTGAACTTGTGTTATCCTCTCAAGCTGAAGACACTGTTGATAAAAAGGGTTACACAGCGTCAGTTGTGCGAAAAACAACAAATCTGTCCCATCACCTGAATAGGTACCATACAGCGACGCACGCACACACACACACACACACACACACACACACACACACACACACACACACACACACACACACACACACACACACACACACACACACACGCTAGCATTAGCTGTGCTGTAGCAGCTGGGCCAAAACAACAATCAATCGTGTCGTCTTTTGCGACCACTGCCCCATATTCAAAACATTAAAAAAGGAGCAAAAATATTTTGAGCGCCATTTCTTATTGTATAGCGAAAATCACTTGTTAACTTTATTTGGTTTTGTGCTACATCTTTTGCGCATTTGAGATGCTTTTAAGTAGATTTAGGTTGTTTACAAAATCAAAAGAAATGTAGCTAAATCTGACTACTGACTTAGTTTGCACTTTTTGCAGACACAAAAGAAGAAAACGTAATTGTAAGATTACGCCGTATGAGGAAAACAGGGCTATATGTTCTTTTGCCAGAAGCGGGCACTACGGCTCTGTTGACCAGTGGGGCATCTTATAATGTGACTGTGTAATGTGATATAAAGTGCTGAATATTGTAAAGGCATGTTTTTTATTTTTATTTTATATGTTAATAAACAATATTCTAAAGTGTAATTAAACCTCTGGTCAGAACGCACTTTAAACGGCCAGTATCAGCAAAAACATATTGTGATAAATAGACATCGAACAAAATGGGAAAATATATTGTGTTAATTGTTTTTCTCCATAATGCCCAGCCCTAATATTTAACAAATCTTATTTATTATTAATTAAAAACCTGCATGCAGCTCAGAACTGGTTGTTGATGCACAAACCAATAGTGAGATTTTTTTAAAGAGCAGATTGCAGCCAGCTTATCATTACATTACCTCCCTCTAATGTCCATCTTTGTTCTTACAAGAAGTTCTAGGCAGCCCTGGATGCACCAGGAGACAGACTTGACTGTTTTCTCAGGCGTTTGTGGCTCGACTCCTCTTTGGTTGGTTGTTGTGGCCTGTGGCTCTGTTATACGAGATATCGTTGTTTCTTATTTGGTATGTGGTAGTTTGAGGTCTGATAAAAGGTCTATGGCAGAAATGTTGCATTTTCAATAAACTTTGTGCAGTGTCCATATAGTGCTGACACTATTACACTTGAATGCACAGTTAAGAGGAGTGGGGCCCTTTTGTAGTATGAGATTTGGTAGAAAAAACTATCAAACCATCTTTTATTATTGTTTATATGTGATCTTATAATTTCACTCTTGATTCAACCGTTAATGTGTGTCTGTTTTTTTTTATTGTATGTGTATTTTGGTTTAATCATGTTTTGAGAGTTTACAGGAAAAAGAACCCACACAAGAACAAATCCGTGCAATTTACGGTCCATTAGTTACTAAAACAGTCTTATTATGTGTGTTCTTTGTTTCTCTTCCCTGTCACAGTCAGGTGAAGAGGAAACTGACATAATAAATAAAGCATACTGCAAGCTGTTAAATGACATTGCTGCTTTGATTATATTGGTGTTTGTCAGTGTGGAATTACTCTCCTCCTGAGGATTAGGAGAAAGAAAGCAGCAGGTTCTCAGACTCCTGTCAAAAGGCTGGGAGCACACCCTGCCTTGTCCTGACATGACAGGCCAACCTGTCTTTGCTGGAGAGGTCAAAGATGAGGGGGGAAGTGGTGTTAAAAAGGCAACAGGAAGGGCCACGGGGTCAAGCCAGTGCCGATACATGGCACTCTGTTCGCCGTTATTGTCTCGACCTTACAACGAGTGGATGCTAGCCGGGGCACAGAGACGCAGTGGCAACAATAGGCACAGGAAAGCACACAAACTGGCATTGTTAGTCTCATGGGTTTGTATACAAAGAGCCGGAACACAGACAAAACCAAACACACAAGGCTGAACAGGGAGCCTGTACAAAGGAGTTGCACAGACGCACCCATAAAATATAAAATGCAATACTTTTAAGGGGAAAACGGTTGACAGATTAATCGAGAATGGAAATGTAAGATTTGTTAGTTGCAGCTCTACAGCTATCAACTGGCCGATAAGTTATTCCATTTCGCCATCAATTTGTCATATTCCTTTAAATAAGTGTCTTTAATATGAGAGACGTTTGTTTCTATTGTTGATTGTTTGCCTGACACTGATCACTGAACGGAGGTCAAAGTTTGCTCATTTTTATTTAATTTACGACACAACATCCCTGCAGACACCTGGGTGTTCCTACCACCCACATCGGGTGTCTAAATTCAGAGAGTAGAGATAAGCAGAGTCTCGTCCTTGCCACCGAAGCTGTGCAGAGGTCAGCAGGAAGGAAGGGAAGTGCTGCAGGACGATGTGAATGCTATCACCGCCGAGCAGAAACCAGTAGGTAGGCTGCCCTTCTGTTTATGGAGCTGTCGTTACCGCTGTGATTGATGGCTCGCTACAGACAATTCACATCTCCCTCACGGGCCACATAGTGTGGTGGGAGACGAAGTGGGAGAAGCAGAAGCGTGTAAAAATGTGTGTTTGTGAGTGGGGAAAAACAACAACAACTTCGAAAAACAGTTCCAGCTGTACAGAGGACCAAGCTTGAAGTGTGGACTGCTTTTAGAGGATAACACAAATGGAAAAAAATAACACCTTGAACAAGTTGATTGAGCCTTTGCCTCATCTTTTCATTTCACTCCAACTTAAATCATTCATATTTTCTTCCTTCTAAAACTTGAAAGAAAACTCAGTGGAGCTTCAGCTCTTTTCTCTGTATCAGCACTTAGCATCTCTACCATTATATCCAGACTTGTTGTCATTGATGGTATTACTTATTCATCCAAGCTTCAGCTGCGCCAGCACTTAGGTTGGTGACCTTTCACACCAAAGTCTGCAGAGAATAATGGCCAGGACAGTAAGAAGCACTTTCAGCTGAAATCTATGTTTAGGGAGGAAAAAAAAAAAAAATTCACTGTGGTAAAAGGTGCAGCAAATGCAGGGCTGCCGCACCTCAGGCCACAGAAGCTGGGGCTACAGGGCTTCCTCTGCTTTTCAAATATTTATCGCCTCATAGCGCGAGACACAGCATGTGATGGAAAACACGATGGAGTCCTGCTGGGTCCAGGATCTGCCAGTGTACACACACACATACACACCAGGACAAACACGGCAAAGGAAAAACAAACAGAAGGGAAGATTTAGATGTCAGAGACATACACGTGCCCCCTTTGTAACCACGACCACAGTGTTGATAATGATGGAAACCCACTGCTGCTTGCCTGCTGAAAGAGCAGCCTGGAGTTTTTAGCATCTTCCCTGTTGAATGAGCAGGTAGCCTGAGGTCAGGTTCAGGGGGAGAGCAGGGGACCGTCTCCTGACAGATCGCCTTTACTCCCCGGCTGGTTGCTGAGCCATCTTGGGCACGCATCCAGGGGATTGTGATTGCATTTTATAGCCTCGAGCAGCCTCCTCATGTCATGTATCCCTCCTCATGTCGCAGACATCTGGTCAGCTCTGGGCTCTTCTAGTCTCCCCTGTGCTCCCTGCTGTGCTGAATCGTTTGATTAAGCCTGCATCGCTCGTAATCATACCCATAGCTCCTTCCTTCCCCTCATACCTGCAGATATGCTCCCTAACTGCCTCAAAGTCCCATGACAAGTGCATTTTGAGACTTGCTTCTCTAATTTGACACTTTATTTAGTTTAAACAGGATGTCTGGGTGAGATGTAACGCAAGTGAAAACAGCAACAAGGAGCCCCCATTTTAGTAATGTTTTTAAGAGTTATCCTCTATGACTTTGCATCATGATAACATGAGTTGTTGTACTTTTAAATTCCTAATAAAAATCAAATTAACATGATTTGTAAAGAAAGGGAAACAAGGATTTCAGGGGTAAATACAATTTGTGTTTTTCAAATATGTATTTTCATTTAAGATATTAAGAATATCATATTATTTAGGTCCGGGTGATGAATCAGTCTCTCTTTGCAGATTATTTTCCAAGATATTTTCTAGGTCCTTTGTTTGATTTCAACTTGGTTTGAACCAAACGTTCATAAATTGCCCGCAGGTAGAATTACTATTCTTTTAACACATCATGCAACAAATTGATGACATGTCACCCAACAACATCGGATGAACTCTGCTATTCGTTCGCACTCGCTTACCTCTGAGCAGCATGGAACCTATTTATTACCACTTGCTCACCTGCCCCATCACTAAGCTATTCATTATCTACGTGACTAACCTGCACAGCCATTAGCTGCAATGCTATTCATTTCTTGTAAGTTAGCGCAGGTATGCTGTTAATGGGCAACGTGCCATTAATTCTGCAGGTACAAAGGAAAACGTGACCCCGTTTCAGAGAGCGGCGGTGAGCCGGTGCACCGCCAACACAAGGCTGCCGTGTTTAACGGGCCTCGTAGGGAAAAGAGACTTGCAGTGTGTTTACACAGTGGCATCTCTGAGCTGGTATTAATAATAGAGCCACTTAGCATTCAGAGGCACTGGTCTCAGCCACGCTGTTTGTTTCACAGGTCATTAAATTTATGCCGCAGCCCTAATGTTCATTACAGCAGCAAACTGGCCAGGGGTCTGTAACACTCGCTCACTGTCTTTAATCCCCCGCTGTATTCCTAACACTGGCTTTCTTTTCATCCCTTGCTCGTTCTCTCTCTCACATCTCCGTCCATTTGCTCGACAACAATCGTTTCCTGGTTTAATTAAAAGGATTGCGTTTTTTCTCTCTCGCCCTGTTCTGACTAAATTATTCAACCACCTCACACAGGCAGAAAACATAATTTCAAACAAATGCCGGGACAAATACTCTAGTGTGGAAGAAGTGTTTGTGTTTTAGAAAATCTACACCATTCACTATTGTAGTTCCTCCACCTGTGAAAGCTCTAACTGCTGCACAAAGCTGCTGCTGTGAGGCCAGTTTGGCCAGTTTCACTTTTGTAGGCGATGCTGGCGAGAGCTGATCCCTGCTCTGACTTAACGGCTGGTAATTCCACTTTAACTGTGAACAAACCAAAGTCACCGTGGTGCAAGCTAACAGAGGCTGGAGGTCAAAATGATAGACAAAAAGGCACACACAATGTGAAAACTCATTAAGGGGTTTTACAAGGATTTAACAGAAAAGGATGAGACCGGAAAACAGCAGGGATTTATATAAGCTAACAGGGAAACATAAAGAAAAGAGTTACGATACTGGCAGATTCCTTTCTTTTTCCCTTTTTGGTCATTATTTTCTTAAAAATCATCTTCAATCTTTTGTGTCTTGTACCTCTATACTCCACTCTTCTATTTGAGCACCTACTCGTTGCTTCTCATCTGGTGCTTCAGATAAAAAACATCAATCTTAACCATCACACACCTCAAAGACATGACCCATCAGGCAAAAGCAGCAAAACACAGCAGTTCTGACTGGGGGGAGGGGCAGATTTAATGCGCCAACAAGGTGGGGGGCACGTGCAACACGGCCGCGCACACACTGTAAATCAACACTGCGTAAATTCACGTTGCAGCCACAAACAGCAGCCTGGTCCCACAGGCTCCAATCGCCCACCAATCCCTTCATTATTGCTTAAGAAAAAAAATAAAAGCACTGCCACACAGTCCTGCAGGAGAAAACACAAACACTTTAAGGAGCTAGCGACCACTTTGTTTAATCTAATTAATCCTCTTGGAAATGTAGCGCACTTTGAAGGCCGACTGTACAGCCACTGGAGGAAAGCAAGAGCAGCTGAACCGCAGAGGAAATCAGGAAGGATTCCTTACAGAAGAAGTTGTGTGGGTTAGATACTGACTGTTCATGTCCTCCCCACAGGACCAAGATTCACAAACTAACTTCATATCAAGAATTCAAGGATAAAACAGATGAACATTTAAAAAGCAAAAAGCTCCCATTTGAAGTGCAATACAGTTCTGTTAAGAAAACACACAGGGACGAGAATAATTATTTACAGGGTTTGCATATTTGTCATCCTTTCGAATATTCACATAACAAAAATATGAAAGCATTGTATTACCTAATAATGCAAGGCAAGCAACCTTCTGTTGATCATATGTGCCAAAAGCGCAGCCACACGTGTTGTGAGGCCCGGAAAGCTGACAAAACCTTGGCAAGATCGCAGACCAAACCTGACCCGAAGCCTGAAGCTAACGTCCCTAATCTGCAGAGGAATACTTGATACAGTCTGAAATGCATTTAGTGCACCACAACAATAAAGACTTTGTTTACTGCTGCAGAAATCGTCCCATCCATCATAATCAAGAGTGAAGCATCTGCATCTGTAATTGTATATATTATATTAGCCTAGTTAGCCATTCATCATACACGCAGAAGAAGATTCTTCAAACATCAGACCCACTGACAAAAAAACCCTAAACAAGATTTAACGACAAACCAAAAAGCAACTAGCAACTAGTCAGTCCCTCCAGAAAAACGCGATTATGCGATCGCAGAATTCAATGCATAATCAGCCAAAGTCTGCATGTTTATGAGGGGGCCGCATTTTTTTTTTTAAATACGGCGCACTTTTGCCGCATAAATTGCCAATTTCCACGAAAAATGCATGATTTCATAATCCCCACATTTTCGTTGCAAAAAGGTCACATATATCTCAGCAGTAAGTTGAAAAATGTTGCGTTGACTTCACACAAGAGCAGCCATTTTCCCCTGTTGCCATGGGAACGTTATGAAGTAACGTAATTTCTCCTAGTGAGAACATGGTGTTGGGGGGGGAATCACTTTTTTTTCTCTTTTTCATCAAACCGCAGTTTTTGCAAGTTCCCGCAATTTCATCGCATACAATTGCATAAATATCGTGCATATTCCATCGCATTTTTTAACAAAACGTGCCGCATAATCAAGGATTTTCGCCCGCAACAATCACAAAAAACTCAGCTGATGTTAGCATGTTAAAACAGTTATGAAGCTTCTTGCTAGCATATCAAAACATTTATTATCAATGTCCCACAGCAAAAAGATAGTAAAAAAAAAAGCAGATGCAAATATAGTATTTATATTTTTAACTTTGATGTTTTATCACACATACCTTATAGGTTTATGACAAAACGTTTTTCTTGTTTAACATTTTTTTGTTTCTTTGACAAGAACCAGGACTCAAACCAGAAAGAGTAGAATCAGAACCGGTACTAATGAACTTTAACATGGACTCTCTTTGGGAACTAGATGATCTCACCCTCTGTGTGTGCGTGTCTGTCTGCCTGCCGGCCATTTGCCCGGCCCGGACCTGAATCTGAGCGTTTGCAGTGGAGGATCAGAGGCTCTGCAGAGCGTCAAGTCGTGTGACTCTCTAATTAAAGCTGACGCTGCCACTGAAGCCCGCCAGCCCCTGGGTCAAAGGTCGCCACACAGCCACCGACACAAGCAGGTAGCCAGCCACTGTGAAACGGGCTGAAAGACAAGCAACCGCCACTACCAGCCTCCCATCCTCAACCTGCCCTCCTCCCCCACTAGACCCTGCTTCGCCTTTTCTTCCTCCAATTCCCTCCACCTCTTCCAAAAAAAACCCCGCCTCCACATATTTATCCACTTAATGACATGGGAGAGAAAGAATAGAGACGGAATAGAAAAGGAGGAAGGGGAGGAAGAGAAAAGGCTTTTCAGCAGAACATCTAAAGGAAACTCGCACTTCAGCGCCTTTTCAGCGCAATGAAAGAGCGGAGACGTCGCTCCCAAGGCCATCAGAGGGCCAAACGTGTCACTGGAAAAAGAAATACTGTAGGTGGAGAAGTGAACTTCCCTGTCACTACCTCTCATATGAATGATCCTATCTGATGACCAGAACAAAGGCATGCTGTTGACCTTTACGTGTCCATTATTTTAAAGCAAAGTGGAACCGGACCATGGTGTGTTTTCTTGGAGATAGTCACGCTTGTGTTGAGGTAGAGGGAGCAAGTGTGCTGAAAAAAGCCATTAATCATGCCCAAAAAAAAGCAACAACTCTCAACCACGGTGTAAACGGATCCCTTGTTGTATTTGGTCAAGTACAAGTGAACCAGAGCTTGTAAACAGAAGTCACATGGATTCAGAGGTCTCTTGTTTACAGGTCAAAGCTGTTGTAGCAGGTCAGACATTGCACTTTGCAGAGGAGGCGAGTCAACGGTGTAGTCACTGCAGCTTCATTTACAGCGTTTCAAGGCTTTATTTTGTGCTACTCGGCTTTCTGAAACACGAGGACGACTGGCTGTCAGATGTCACCATCCACCTCCTCATGCTGCCCAGAAACACTCATGCTTTGAGATTGTTTCCGGGAGTTGATTGGGTTTACGTGCTCACTCCTAACAAACTGCTGCTCTGGTTTAATTTATATGGACACACACAAATAGAAACTAACAAACTGAATACATAATTACCATGTATTGTATCAGACGTGACACTTAACGTTAATTAGAAACCCACCTCAGCATAAATATAGAAAATACACTCAAATGTGAGTAGTAGAAATGAGTGAAAATGATAAACCTGGAATGTCTTGGTTGTTAGGTCTGGGTATAATTTGAGAAAATTATATTAATACCTTACTCCGCAAAACCCATTTTTTAAATTTCTACATAAACAAAGTTCTCAAATTTAACATATTGTGTAAACACAAGATCTTTGCAGAATAAAATAGTCAAAAAATGGCATGATTTTGATTCAAATCAGGAATTATCTGATAAAATAAACAAGATGACCACTACTCTGATCAGGAAAAAGACTTGGAAACTGATAATATGAAAATTTTAAAGCAAGAAACACGTCAACACGTCGTTGTTCACACTGGAACCAAAATTAACTGAAGGCGAGATGCATTTCCTTTTAGCCTGCCGTTAAGTGTCTGGCTGCCACAGATGGACGTTTTTCACACTTATGAAGAAAAATCAACGGCTTCCAGATAAAAGACGGAAACCATATTAAGTGAAAAGAGTCAGGAGACTTATATATTGCGGCCAGTTCTGCACATTTACGTCACAACATTCAGACAAAGAGTAGAGGAGAATGTTAGGTAAAACAAAAATCCTGTTATCTTAAGGTGTCTTATGTGTTTTTTTTCATGCACATTTTGTATCCATTAGTTTCCATAAGTTTGGTCACACAAGTAGAAGAGAGACAGCTTATCTGAATGCCACATATCTGTCTCTCTGTCACCATCAAAGGGACGAAGGCGTCGCCATCTCAGTCAGTCGAGCTCTCACACTCCCTCAAACACACACACACAAACACAGCAATGATTACCTCTGTGTGTATTGTAACCACAGTCTGTCCACACCGTCGGGGACGAACACCGATCTGACCTCAGAGCAGTGCCAACAGTCTGCTGCACAACTAGAGATCAGAAACAGACCAGCTGCTGAAACACAGCTGTCTCTTTCCATTATTCACAGTGTGCTCAATTTTACATCACACTAAAAGGTGGGAAAACAAAAAAATGATTCACGATGTTATGATAATAATGAAAGACAAGCAGAGCAGGAGGGCAAACCACCCACTGACTTCTGCCTTTTCATTTCTTTACTTTATAATATTACGCTTTGGCTACATTGCGCGTGTAACTTATTCGGACCGGGAGCGGGTGTGCCGCAGAATGCATCTTTTAACTGGCTACACCTGGACTGCACCCACGGCGTAGGATTGTGTGAGTCACAGGCGAGACGGTGAGCTTTTACTTTGGGATTGTTGTTGTTTCTTCAGTTTTTGGAGCCGGCACAGCGCTGTGAAACTCCAGTCTATCGTCAGCTATTATCAAAGGACGCAAGTGACAGGAAACAAAAAAATGGAAATAGAAACTCTTAAAACCAAACTGCCAATACGCTCATTACGCAGCTAATAATTTCCTGCACATCAGTAGTTTAATTTCAAAGAAATATAGACACTATATGATACATTTCTGTAATCACCTCACGTAAAAAATATAAAAAGAAGACCGTCCTATCTTCTGCTGGTAGAGAGGATCTCTGCAGGTGCATACGCACCACGTACGCGCTGCTCTCATGCCCGGTGTAGCCAGTTTCATTGATTGTAGTGAAAGCGTAGTGTTGGAGCATCCGCTCTGCATACATTACGCGTGCAATGTAGCCGAATAAAAAAGGCAAATTGCTACAACCAAAGATATACTGCACCCTTACAATCCAAATTAACAATCAATACAATCCAAAATAGCTGAAGGCTAGAGACAACTGCAAATCAACTACTAAATAGCTAATCTTGCTTTTATGTGTATACAAGTGTCAACAAAATGCCAACACATTTCTCAAAGAGCCTTTGCACGCAATGTGAGAAAAAGTGTGAAAAAGAAAAAAACATTGTTTTTACATGCTGAAAGATTGTTTTCTTTTCTTGTGTAAGAATATGTTTTGGACTTGATATTAGAAGTGTCCCAACTGAGCAACAGCTTCACCTGCATCACGATAACATCACCGCGACTGAACAAAAACTTGATTTGGAATGCATTCAAAGAAAAAACTTGATGTTTAAAAAACAAAAAACTTGTCAAGAGTGAACACCAGACTAAATCGCGTCTTTCTTTTGTTGCCGTGAATCTTGTGTTGTGGCCTGGATCCAGAGCAGGATTTTGGCTGTGTCAGCCCTTATCCAGGCCTGACAGTGTTTGATGGAGCTGCTGGCCATCGTGTGGCAGACCTCTGGCTGCCCTGCCGGTGACTGATGCACACAAGGCCACAGAGGAGAGCTTTATTAAATGGCGGCAAAGACCCATCACTCTCCCTCTGACATATTGGGGGCTCACCTTGGGGTGGGGGTAGTGGCGTGCACCAGGAGGAGTCAGGAAGACGTGAAACATTTAGACCGTCTACACAGCTCTGTAACGATATAGGTGTGTTGGTTGGTGTTTCCACTATGTTTCACTTTAGAATTGTATTTCATATTGTTGTTGCATAATGTGTGTTGTGCATGTGTTGTGCATATGTGTGTGTGTGTGTGTGCAGGGTGAATCATTTAGCAAGGAACGCTGTGAGCCGCCATACTGTAGAGAGTAAGGGCGCGATGACAAATTCATCACTTAACCCTCTCAATTACTCCTTTGATACACACTGAGAAACCTTACACACACACACACACACACACACACACACACACACACACACACACACACACACACACACACACACACACACACACACACACACAAAACACACACACACCTGCAGACCTTGACAGCCTGTAAGAATACCCCCCCCCCCCCCAACCTTCATCACCTGCTGCAGGAGGCTCCATACAGTCTGAACCTCCCCGCATCTGTAACCTGATGACCACCTGCAGCTGCACCCATGGGTGCAAAGAGCAGGGCCAACAGCAACACGCAAACACACACACAACACACACACACACACACACACACACACACACACACACACACACACACACACACACACACACACACACACACACACACACACACACACACACACACCGTCCACAAAAATCCGGCCCTGGTAACAGATGCTTGACGATTTCTATTTTACACTCCATTAAGTAAAGGTGTCATATTTTAACATCAATAAATCATTATCTCATTAAGTCTGAAACATTGCATTGCATTGTAATAAATGTGACACAGCTGTGGACTGAAAACATTTCATTTCCCCCAAAAAGGGTTTCAGGAAAACTGAAAAATATAAATGCTTTTTTATAGTCTGACAGTCATTTCTTATTTGTTTATCTGATCATATTATGAAAGTTTCCTTAAGAACTAAAGGTGGTAAACCTTTAAGACGTAATCCTCCATAAAGGATCAGACAATATCTACATAACTCCTATTGAATCATGTCAAATCTGCTAAAACAGAAAGAGGATGCTGTTCTGGGGAGGTGCATTTATATATCAGCAAGTTTAACTGTGCACATTTACAGACAAAATTGATTTAAAACACTAATAATTGTTAGTGTCATCGTTTTGTTTGTTGTCGGTTTCTTGCTGGTCACATTTGGGGCTGCAACTAATGATTTTCTATTGATCAATTTGTCTGAAAACTTTGAAACCCCCCCCCCGCTATAATCTCCCAGAGCCCCAGTTAATGTATTGTGATTACTGTATGTTGTATTTAACTGATCATCAGCCCAAAACCCAAAATACTTTAGGTTTACTATCATATATGACAAAGAGAAGTATTAAATGCTTATCCTTTTTTTGAGAAGGGCATGTTTGTCATTTTTGCTTTAGCAATGACGAATAATTGGTTATCAAAATAATTGAAGATTAATTTTGTCAACTGACTAAATGACTAATTCTTTCAGTCATATGTTTCAGTCACATTTTCTGTTTTCGGCAAAAACATCGACACCGACTGACATTCATAGAAAACCGACGTGTTTACATTGTGAGACAGAGAGCATAAAAACAGGACAGATATTATGCAGGTAGTCTCACTCTCAGGTAGTTTATCCCAAACTTTTTTTAGTGAATAAAAGAAAAAAATAAACACATCAGTGTTCATGGAAAAAAAGCCATTTCTCAGTGGGTGGCAAATATGTAATTAAAAACAACAAACTTTTAATTCACTACATGTTTTTGACCATAACGTGACATTTCAGAGATTCAAAAGATTTCAACAAACTCTCCGCAGAGTGAAAGAAACGAGGGCAGAGCGACCATGAAGCCCTTGACTTCTTGGTGATGGACATTTATCAGGGCCCATTGCCTCATCGGAGGCAACGCTGCCATGTGTTCACACTCACACAGAGAAAACAGCGTGTGTCACATGTGTATGTGTGTGTGTGTGTGTGTGGTGGGCAGACTGCCAACACAATCTGACAGCGGCTGGCGCCGGCAAAGAGGTGAGTTAGGGGTGATTAAGCTAAAAGCAGCCGACACAAAATGTCAGATCTCAACAACACAGACAAATGAAAACCAAACCAAGTTGAAATGCTTGTATTCACTTTCCTTCATGTGTTACAGAGTCTGAAGTATTAAAGAGAAACATATTATCCTGTAGAAAAAGTTTTAATGTTTATACTCTTAGTGCTCATATTATGCTTTTTGGCTTTTCCCCCCTTTCCTTTATCGTGTTGTATATCTTTTTTGTGCACGTTATAGGTTTACAAAGTGAAAAAGCCCAAAGCCCCCCCCAAAGGGACTTACCATCTCCACCAGAAAACACTGTTCACCAACTGCTCCAAACAGCTCTGTTGTAGTCCAGCCTTTACTTCAGAGACACACGTGGTCACTTTGGAACACACGTTATAATGCTCACCTAGCTGCTAGCATGGCACACCCTCATACTCTGCTTCTGACTGGCTAGTAGTCCTTACCTAGGTACTGTCAGGGCACGCCCTCATACTCTGCTTCTGACTGGCTAGTAGTCCTTACCTAGCTACTGTCAGGACACGCCCTCATACTCTGCTTCTGACTGGCTAGTAGTCCTTACCTAGGTACTGTCAGGACACGCCCTCATACTCTGCTTCTGACTGGCTAGTAGTCCTTACCTAGCTACTGTCAGGACACGCCCTCATACTCTGCTTCTGACTGGCTAGTAGTCCTTACCTAGGTACTGTCAGGACACGCCCTCATACTCTGCTTCTGACTGGCTAGTAGTCCTTACCTAGGTACTGTCAGGACACGCCCTCATACTCTGCTTCTGACTGGCTAGTAGTCCTCACCTAGGTACTGTCAGGACACGCCCTCATACTCTGCTTCTGACTGGCTAGTAGTCCTTACCTAGCTACTGTCAGGACACGCCCTCATACTCTGCTTCTGACTGGCTAGTAGTCCTTACCTAGGTACTGTCAGGACACGCCCTCATACTCTGCTTCTGACTGGCTAGTAGTCCTCACCTAGGTACTGTCAGGACACGCCCTCATACTCTGCTTCTGACTGGCTAGTAGTCCTTACCTAGGTACTGTCAGGACACGCCCTCATACTCTGCTTCTGACTGGCTAGTAGTCCTTACCTAGGTACTGTCAGGACACGCCCTCATACTCTGCTTCTGACTGGCTAGTAGTCCTTACCTAGGTACTGTCAGGGCACGCCCTCATACTCTGCTTCTGACTGGCTAGTAGTCCTTACCTAGGTACTGTCAGGACACGCCCTCATACTCTGCTTCTGACTGGCTAGTAGTCCTTACCTAGGTACTGTCAGGACACGCCCTCATACTCTGCTTCTGACTGGCTAGTAGCCCTTACCTAGGTACTGAGCATGTGCTACTCCCAACAAAGATGGAACAGAAGTGAGATGTCTCACTCTGTAGCTAAAACAGAGAGCTCAACACACAGGGTGAAAAGAGGAGCTGCAGCAATGGGCAGTGCAATGGGCCCGCTGCGTCGAGGAGTAAACCTCTATATATGGGCGCCTGCTCTACCAACTGAGCTACCCGGGCGCCCTTACACATGTTTATATAGACAAGCACATCTATTCAAGATCATTCAGCCTGTTTTTCTTTGGAACAAATAGCAAGCTTATACATTTAGGTTGTGCAGTAAAAATGAACTTAGCAAAACTAAGGACAATGACTAACCTTTTTAATGTGCTTATTAAACATGTGGTAAATACTGCATCCTGTTAATAGAAATACTGCTGTCCTTAATATTATGTAGAGGTGAGGATCTGGATGGCTTTGGGATTTAGAAACTACATTAACAAAGAAATAAGCTAATTTCAACAACAACACAAAATATTTAAAATGTTTTTTTAGACCTGCACACATCCTAAACTTATGAGTCGACCTGTGATTTTCATACAAACTGCAAACAGAAGTAATGTTTAAAGGACAGCTAACTGTTTTAATGGAAGTCTGCATCAGTTCTGTGAATATTTGTTATGCCCAGGATGTAGACAGTATACTTTTAGCCACTAAGTGTAAATAGAGACAAATACATAATTTGGCAGCGGAGGGTTAAAGGAGTCCAGAGGAAAACAAACCTCACAGATCTCTGCCCTCCTCAAAATGAAAACATCATGCTGATATTCAAACACCACCACTGTGCATCACTCCCTCTCTCTCTCTCTGCCTCTCTCTCTCTCTCTCTCTCTTCCCCTTTCTCTCTCCGTCTCACACACGGCTGACCTTTACAGTGAGAAATGAATACATGAATAAAACTAAAATCTGCAAATGACAAATCTGCATTCGGCCCTCGAGGTTTCCCCCGAGTTGAGTTTCAGAGAGTCAAATGAGGGCAGTTGGATTTAATCTGACACACACACACACACACACACACACAGACAGACACAGACACACACACACACGCTATTGAATAAACCAACCAAACATTGATTGCCATTTAATTTGCTAACATTAACCAAAGAAAGTTCTGTAAAGAAAGAGGAGAAATAGAAAGAAAAAAAGATTGAAAATGAGAAGGGAGGAGAAAGGTACTGTATCGTATCAATAGGATAGGAGATAAGTGGAAAGAAGAAATGAAGAGGAGAAGAAAAAGCAATACGACAGGAGAGGAAGCATGAAGAACGGGCGAGAGGGAAGAGCCTCCCCAGTGGACGAGGAGGAGAGGAGGGCTTCGGCTGGGAGGATCAGGGAGGAGGCAGCAGCAACAGTTTGACCTTCGACCAGGAAGTCAACGGTCAAGTCCAGAATCAGAAAACAGGTTAATCCCTACAGATGTCTCTCTTCCCTGTTTGTACTCGTCTGTTCTGAATCAGTCAGCAAAGCTTATCAGTCGGCAAAGCCAGCAGGATTCCTCACGTATCTGAGAGCAGCCTGACCGGCCACTCCTTCTGTTACTGATGTCTGAGCTGAGTGTGTGTGCGAGAGACTATTTGATGATTATTGTCATGATATCTTTTACCGGTTCATGATTTAGTCGATGAAATAATCACTAATGCTCATCACCGACTCCCAGAGCTCAAAATTATGAATTATTCAGAGCATATTTAGTCTGACCAAGTGTCTGAAAATCAAAAAGGATTCAGTTTACAATGATAGGAAACAAATAAAAGCAGTAAATAGTCACATTGGAGAAACTGGATGAGGCAAATGATTCGGAATATTTGGGACGGATAACTGATTATTCTGCATTAGTGTGTATTATGTGTAAAGACCTGGTCACACACATGTGTTTCAGAAGCTGTGATCAGAAAATATTTGATATTTTTAGCTGATAAATGACTCAAAGTTTACAGATTGATTACTCTTAGGGGTGTTATCATCTAACAATTCAGCACAGAGGTGCAGTGTTTAAAGTGTTTAAACTAAAGCTGTCAGACTACGGATCGACTGAAACGGAACTCAACGTTTTACCATTTACTAAAGGGCAAAAAACAGGAATTCATATTTGGCATTGAAGCAGTAGATTAAAGACAGAAGATTAAAAAGAAGACAAAAATACATTAAATAGGTTTAGAATTCAGAGAAAAGAAGTTTTACTTTGTCCCAAAATCTTGTTGCCTGGAGCTGAAAGAGACCTTTAGCTAGTGATTGACACGGTGCAGAAGCCTGTTCATCTTTCCTGTGTGTGTGTGTGTGTGTGTGTGTGTGTGTGTGTGTGTGTGTGTGTGTGTGTGTGTGTGTGTGTGTGTGTGTGTGTGTAGGAGTGTGTGAGAAGAGGAGGTTTAGGTATTGGTCTGTTAAGCATCTGTCATTAAACAGTGTGTGTTGTGTGTCTTTCATGGTACACTGCTTTCACTCCAAGCAGGAGTGAAAGGTGAAAGGGTCAGAAGAGAGTTTTACTCAAATTGTACAGAACACGGTGTCGGGAGCATTATAAAAAGGTATTAAAAATGTGTTATAAAGTGATTTGTTGAATAAAGAAAGAGCAGAATAAAGAAATAATCTTTAGTTGCAAGCAGCCCATGGAAGACGTAATCCTCCTGGTTTCCTAATAATTCATATTACTTGATCTGATAATAAAAACTCGAGGATATGTTCCCTACTTTATTTAGTGAAGGTTCATGTTTCAGTAGTGTAATTCAGAACATTTCAAATATCTGAGCGACAGCAGACTATAGTGTTCAAACGTATTTAACGTAGTTACAGAATGAGAGAAATTTAATTGCGTTTCCTTGCAGCTTTTTATAACTCAACTCACATTTCGCAATAAAAGCAATATGTTGCAAATAACAGGACAGTTTTGTTTTGGGAGGAAATGAAAAGAGTAACCAGACTCCATATACAGAAAGAGTAATTTTACCTCACAGAACACGGGAGTTGCTGGTCTACGGCTGCCTCGATCGGTTAGTTTGTGTTATTGTGTGACTTTGGTGTTTTAAAGTGTTAAGAACGTACAAAACTAACAAACTAACCGATCAAGGTAGCGTCTGCCTGCTTCTCCAAACTGGAGGCGTGCCGACCGCCATCTACTGTAGATACACTAACAAATAATTGGAACTGTCCCTTTGACATAATAAAAACCAAGTAATTTAAGGAATCCAAATTCTTATCACCATCCTTAAGCCTTCTGATTTAAATCGATCCCATCTCTGATTCGCTCAGACTCACAACATCTGGAAACATTTTTACCTCAACACTGAAGATTTCTATTAGCCTGACAAGCCAGACCCACATCCAGATGTTGGGTCTGGGAACTCACCATTGGCTGGGCTCAATCCGAGGGGCGGGATAAACGGTTGTCTTTCAAATTTCCTCTGCACGCAATAGGATAGCGCTACAACCAGGCAGAGCAACGAAGAAGGGGGCGGAGCTAGTTGATAGATTAAACTTTTGCCGTATCCGGTCGGCAAAACTCCGAAAACATCTTCCTTTTTTAAGAATGACTTCAGTGCCGTTCTTTGTTCTTTTCTCAAAGAAAAGCTGAACTCCAAGTCTTCCAGGAGACCACTGTTCGCCAGCAGTAGCCATAAGCCCCGCCCACCTACTACATACACGATGTGATTGGCCACACAAGAATTTTGGTTTTTCCAGCTCGCAAGCCAACGCAGAGTGCCTAGACTGACCCTGGCTGCAAATTAAATTTGCTGCTGCTTATGTGCATCTAGATTTCTAGGCTAAGGTTTCTATAGATACTGTAACTGGTTTTGCAGATAAAGCTAAATGTGTAAAAAAGCTTGGCCTTGTTCACCTCGATCCCTGAAGAGTGGCGTTCAGAACCAGCTTCACTAGCTCAATTTTAGAAGATAAAAAGTTGAAACTATTGGTGTTGGAAAATGCAGATTTTTACTGTTATGATGAGAAAGCTAATTTGTTTGCATGCGTTACTTGGACATGGATGTGTCCAAAACACTTTTTAGGAAAAACATATTGTACTAAATATACTGTTGCACAGTGGCATATCCAAATCTTTCCACTGTAAATGGCCACATGCTGAACTGACAACCTGCTGCAGATAATTATGAACTATGAAATGGATTATGTTTGAAAAGTGCTGCAGCAGAATGTCATTTTTATCCATAAGACCTTTAAAAACAGACATTTAAATGATGGACTGATTAACAAAATAGTGGGAGCAGTGATGGAAAGAAGGGTGTAATGTTGCTAATCAGTCACTCAGAGCAGGTTTCCTCCCATCTTGTACAGATGAAAATCTGCAGGGTCATTGTGTGTAAACTGCTGCTTCTTCACGATGTCAAAGAGCAAACGTCAGTCCTGCTTGCTCTTGATGTAGAAATCTGACTAATTGATCCAGCAGTTAAAAACATGACTTATTTAAGTTGAAATGAGGAGCTGTAAAGAGAATAAAAATAATAATCAAAGTTGTTTTTTTCCCCCCATTGTGCTGGTGATAATCTAACTATTGTATTTTGTGCTGTGGTGGTTGGACATATTGTACACTGAAATACGTTTTCATTCAAAGTAGGAACAATCTGATTTTTCACATGCAGAGTAGATTTAAAAAAAAAAGTTAAAAAAGAAACAAGAAAACATCCTGTCGATGGCATCGTTGACATTTTTCAGTTTGAGTTGGAAAGGGAGGTGGGACATAACGTGTTGCAAAAGGTTTTAAAATTGGTGGCATTTGAGGTTAAAAAAACAAACAAATGACTATTGGTTGGAATTCTCCTGAACACACTGTCACAACCAAAAATACCAAATGCTCTATGAAAAAGGCAATAGCTTTTTGTCATAAAACTGACAACCTTTCTGACTACTAAAAGATGAACATGGTTAGATGAACTGGTCAGCGAGCTGAAAACCTAACATATTTAAAAAAAGGTGGAATCTGGGATTCTGGAGAAAGTTGATACTTGAACTCAACACCCAAACGAATACACCTCTCCTGTCAGTGCTCCTTCAACGTTAGCATGGGGCAGATTTACTGTCCCTCTTGTTCCCACTGCCTTTCTCTTTATACATCTATGGCATTTCCCCTGTCCTGTGCACGAGCACCTACAGAATAGCGTTGTGTTTGTTTCCCATTAACACTGTATTTTCTTTAAGCGCACACACACACACACAGAACGGACAGCTAGCGGACGGAAAAATTTGCTAAATTTGACAAAAAGTGTCGCAGAATCGTGTTTCTTAATAAGCAGCAGCGGAGCAGGCCACTGTGGCGTTTATCAGGTGGTAGTTACACGCTACATTTCCTGTCGCGCCCTGGCCTACAGCAGCAGACCGCTGAGGGCTCGGAGGAGCTCGGCCACCCAGGCGGCGGGCTGGTGAGCTGTTGATGAAGTGAGGGGTCACTGCGGGGCTAAGTGAGACCTCACACTGGACACGCAGGCCAGACCTCGGGCCACGATGGCATATGGGTGTGAAGGAGGTGAGGAGGCTGTGGAAAGGTGGGGGTGAGAGGGTGGCCGAGCTGTCCACTCCGCCTCTCACGAGACCCCCAGCTGTCACAACAGACACTTACCAGCTCTCACACTAAACACCCACCAGGGAGAGGGGGGCAGCATCCTTCCTCTTCCAAACAGAAGGATGGAAAAGAGGAAGGATGCAGTGGAAAAAAGAGAGGGTAATCTCTTCTTCCTGCTGCTGTGATGTCTGAGGAATGCTGGGATCTGCCCCCGTCACTGTCCCTCTGCCACTTCTGAAGCCAGGCTGCAAACCTGCTAATTATATCCACTGAAAGGATGAAGGTGTGACCCAAAAAGTTATTTTAAGAAAGGAGCAGACTTGTGAGAACCACTGCACAGAGAGAGAGAGAGAGTGAGAGAGAGAGAGGTGTAAAAATAAAGGATATTGGTGTTGCTTTTAAAACAATCATATCTTTGGGAAAAACTTTCTCCCAAACTGCTCTTCCAAAACCATCCACAGCATTGTTGTTACTTGCTTTAAAAAAAAGGGTACAGAATGGGGGCAGCCTCTAGCTCACCCAGTAAGAGCGTGCGCCCCATGTTGGATGAGTCCTGCAACAGCGCAGGGTTCAAATCCGACCTGCTGCCCTTTGCTGCGTGTCATCCCCTCTCTCTCCCCCCCTTTCACGTCTATCCACTTTCAAAATAAAAAAGGGAAAAGCCCCAAAAAAATAACCTTAAAAAAAAAAGGTACAGAACCTACATTTTACCCCAGAACTGTTAAATGTTAAGACACTAATTCACAAACACAGGTTACCTATTCTAACATTATAGTGTATGACATATCTTGACTGCATTAGAATGTATACCTCAATGAATGCAGCAGTCTCATGACTACAAGTATTTTCTCTACACAAAAACTTCTCACACCCACCTGCCTGTTTGTTTTTTGAATACATGCTGCTTACACCATTCTTCGACCAAACACCCCGCCCGCCCCCCCTTGCATTCTTTTCACACCTGATAGTCTATTGACGTGTCCCAGTACCACGCGTATCACTTAACCCCGTGTCAAAACACCGGTGTAACGTAAGCCCGGGGAGCAGGCGAAGGTCCTGAGCTCATGAAGGAATGTGCGAGCTGGGAATAGCACCCTGCATGTAAGACTCGCTGAGAGCAGGGAACAGAGCCAGCCACTGACAGAGGGGAAGGCACACCTTCGCCTTAGGGATCCACAACACAACGAGATAGAAATGCGACTCAACGGTTATGAAAGACAGGAAGCGATGAGAGTAGTTTTGAATGGAGGACAAAAAGGAGTGGTGGAAAGATTGGTGCTCTTACCATGGTGCCCCGTATATCCGGAATCCCTTTATGGTGACGTCCGAGTCCTGCAGGTACACACAGTTTGTGAGGAGCGTCTGGACATTATCAAAGTCCTCTGGTTTGAGTTTGGACACTGAGGGGAATCGGTAGTAATCCTGCTTGACCAGCTCGGCCATAAAGTCCTTATCAAAGGTCAGCTCGTGGTTCCCGGCGATCACCACCTTAAACTCATACGGGAGGCCACCTAGAAGAGACGAGAGAGGGAGAGGGTGGTGAGCCGAAGCCCTGCATCCACATATGTATCCACATGTTGCGCTCTAGTCTGTAGCACTTTCTTCTCATACCCCCATCCCCCCAGGAGCAGATCCGAATCGCGGGGCGGATACGCAAATGATTTTTCTCTTTCGTTAGCACTGTGAGATCGGGCATGTGGCAGAGGTCTGCACTCTCTAAGTGCTATTCCAGTTGCGATATCAAATTACAGGAAACATAAGCATCAAGTTCATTCATACTGAAAAAAATTCAATCTGTTTTTTTAAAAAAAAAAAAAAACTGGACAAATAAAGACTCAACAATGATTTTACATTCCTGAAAAATTCAGGCGTATGCTTACAAATGTTTGACTTAGCCCAGAAAACAAATTTGTTGCTTGATAAAAGTATTTCTGATCTATATTTGTACATATTTTACAGTATGTTGTCAGCAAATCAGCAAAGGATATTATTGAGTATCTGCAAATTTGTTTATAAGGTTGTTAAATTAAATTAAGAAAAAGCACAACAAATTCTTATTTCATTACACTGCAAATGATTCTTTATAAACAATACCAAACTAATTTACTAAACAAATTCTTCACATGCTGCACATTTTGTCCAGATCGTACAGCTCTGTTCTCAAGGCAGATAAGTATTTCATGAAGTCATAAAGGGATTGTACTTTCCACCTGGTTGTCCTAATATTTTGTACATGGAGCATACATTCCCCCTGTATACCTAACTCAGAGCACAGATCAGGCCTGGAAAGAAAAGTCAGATAAGCAAAGGGGAAAAATACCCTCAATTCAGACAGTCAGAGAGGTTACAACCACAGCTGACGGTTCTGCTTGACCCCAGCAGACCACCGTCCATCTCTGCAGACACTGGGCGGCTGGAAAAAGAATGAACCTGAACTAAATAGAGAAGAACATATATTACAATTCTCATCCCCTCATCTTTCAACTTCTGCTGTGGCCTTTTCGCTCTCCTCTTTCAGGGTGATTTGTCCCGGTTCCCCTTCGCCATCAAGAAACTGACTTACTACTTTATTCCAGCAGATTGAGCACTCAGCAAAAAGCTCTGGCCTTCATCGCCCCTCCATTCTCTCTCTATATTTCTCTTTCATTCTGTTGTGTTAGGCGTCCTGTTACTTTCTGTCTCTTGTAGCCTGATCTGGGGCCTGTACTACGAATCAAGATCAACATGCCCTGGATTTCTTTCAGTTACCCGGCTTCACTAACCGTAACAACCGCGGTCCTGCATAAGCTGTATCACGACGGTGGTTAACGACTAGTTCAATCAACCCAGGGTTTCCCAATCCAGCGACGTGCGCATTCACATAAAAGAGGCGGTGTTTGCACAGCGTGACCAATCACAAACATCTACCAGAGCCGCATATTTTACAGAAGAAGAGCAAACTTTAATTCTACATAAATATGAAGAACACAGACACGGTTTACAGGTACAACGCAATCCAGTCGCTGCTTCCTAAAACAGGAAGGAAAGCTGGCAAAAAATAGCCGGCGCTGTAAATGCGTAAATCACAACGCTCATCAATATCACTTCCCCCTCAGTCAGGACCAAGATCTGACCATAATTACACTTGTGTTTTCCATAAACTGTCGTTGCTTTAGTCTATTATTTCAGTTGCAACCCTGGCTAGTGGTAAGCGATCGTGAGAGCAAATAAAAAATATAAAAACATCATTCAAACCGATGTGCGCATTGGCAACACACAGCTCAACAAGACAATAAATAGCCTATACGTAATTCCCTCTGCTGAAAATCTATATCTTTCATAAAAATACCCATCAGGGAACGTTAACCGGGTTATCGGTCTCTAAATGTTTTAACTTTTCCGAGCGCACCTCTCTCTCTCTCTCTCTCTCTCTCTCTCTCTCTCTCTCTCTCTCTCTCTCTCTCTCTCTCTCTCTCTCTCTCTCTCTCTCTCTCTCTCTCTCTCTCTCTCTCTCTCTCTCTCTCTCTCTCTCTCTCTCTCTCTCTCTCTCTCTCTCTCTCTCTCTCTCTCTCTCTCTCTCTCTCTCTCTCTCTCTCTCTCTGTGCACCAAGCTCTTTTTTTTTAACTCACTGAGTTCCACCCATTCAGTCCATGGCTCCACCTGATCCTCTAAGAACGATGACGCAGGTTATCAACCGAGTATTGATTGGTCAGTAGGCGGTGCTTTTACACCGGTTGATCTCTAATCTCCAACATAACCTGCTCCCGACCAGGTGAGGTGTTCAGCATAAGTTACCACGGCGATTGAACCCGGTAACAAGTGATCCACCGTCGTGATACAGAAAACCCTGGGTTGAACCTGAAGTTACCTCGTTAACACCAAATCTTGCTTCGTAGTTTAGGCCCCCGTACAGTAGGTTCTGTATTGACTAAACTGCAGGCTAATTATCTGCAGGCTAATTTATGTGTAGAGTTAACCAGCAGCAACCCTCAACCCAGGCGATATAATATATAATAAAGGCTGCTACTAACGATTAATCTGCCAATTATTCTCTTGATTAATCCATTATTTGGTGCATCAAATCTCAGAAAAACGTCTGTCTCAGTTAATATAGCCTGAAGTGTTGTCGGCAAATTGCACGTTTTGTCAAACCAACCCAAATAACTTTTGTTCACTATTAAATGATACAAAGAAAAGCAACAAAATTGATAATGATTACATTTTTTTGCTAGAGAAAAATGACTTGTATGATTGATTAATTATTAATCTGTTGTGGGTTCAAATTCAGCAGCGGCACTTTAGAAGTGTGGCACTGACATGAGTGATGGCTCAATGCTATGCTAATGATTTCATCCTGATTGCTAAAGTGCATGCTTGTCATATTGTTTTGCCGACGTAATGTCATGTAGTGCCGTCAAGAGGTGATTTACTGATTTTGTTTTATGAACTGAATACAGTTTCATAGCTTTAAAAGCATTGACGTTGGACTGAGATTGATATTCAGAAATCATCACTTCCAACAAGTTAAGGCAGCCTGTGTTAATGTGGACACAAGTAGGAAAACGGTTCTGACATTAACTCTGGGCAAAAAGAACACAACTTAAAACGTACCACCATCTAACCTCCTTAGGATGAATGTGTAGTGCTGGGTAGCCATACTTACAAATCAAATACACATTCAATCCACCTTCCAGATGAAATATAGGGGGTGGGAATCACCAGAGATACGATATTATTGCGATTTTTAACATATTGCAATATTCTGTGATATATTGCAATTTATTACCTTTTTTCCAACTTCAAATTTCACCCAGTTTTAAATGACGTTCCCAAAAGGAAACTTTGTCGACATCTGTTTTATCTAAACAGATAAATGTATCCGTTTGTTCATCTCACTTCAGTTTTATTGCTGCAAAATGGGATCGTCAAGCAGACAAACTGACCAACACATATATAATAAAAGATCGATACTTGGCGTCTGTGTATCGATACAGTATTGCCACGGAAAATATCGCGATACTATACTGTATCGATTTGTTCCCCCACCCCTAATGAAATACTGTATATAAATGAATAGAAATATTTTTTTTACTGCCAATGACTTCATCTAGCAGAGGCTTTCAAAAGGTTTCAGTTTATTTATTGTCGGAGTTTCTGATAAGACCACAGCTCAGTCAGCTGGTTTTGGTGATTTGCAGGTGTGAAGACATTGGGCCGTCTGATTAAATGGAGCTACATTTAGTTGAGAAGTCAAAGTTTAGAGGTCTAGATTACACACATCCTTTGCATACGTCCTTTGCAACTGCTTTTTGGCAGCTATATTTCAACATTTACCAGATTTTACAGGATCTCCAACACATTTATTGACAAAAACTGTGCAAAAGTCAAATGCTTTACGTACACTGCATAATTATTGCACATATTTACAGGCAAGAATCATGCATCCACCTACAACATGGAGTTTGACTGGCATGAAAGTATTCAGGTTATCAACGCTAGCCGATAGCCCTCTTTGGGAAGTTCTTTTGTCTGTTTTGTGCCTCTGCTCCATACTGCTCTGACCAGTGATAGCAGAAAGATTTGATGCATGCCAAGAGGGCAAATTGAATAAAATGTTGAAGAAAGAATCCAATAAAACTTTTTGTTGAATAAAAATGATTTTGCCTCATGACAGTAAGTGAAGGAAAAGATGTAAACGCACTGCTCAATGCAGCGTTCAAGCTCCCAATTGGAAATAAAGATAATAGAAACTGGATAGAATATAAATTCAATCAGGATACGCTGGCTCAATCCAGATAAAAATTCCACCGCATCTGTGTGTCAGAGAGAGAGAGAAAGTGTGTTCTTTAATGCTGAAAATGAAAGAATCATGGTTTCCCGGTCTACAAGTTTCATTCCCCCTCCTCTAAATTAGCTCTTGACGCATCTCAGGATCATAAATTCCACCCTAACCTTATATGAGAGCGCCGTCTCTCAATCCCCCAGCACTCTCTCTCTCTTTCTCTCTCTCACACACACACACACACACACACACACACACACACACACACACACACACACACACACGTGGGGGAAACATAATTACCATCAAACAACTCTATCTCCATTACTCTACTGGGAATTTCTACTGCTTTTTATTGCCACTGTGATCCATCTTACAGAGGGCTGGTGGAGTGATACACCTAGATTTATTTTTTATACTTCACCCACAAACGGGTATGAAAATTAAAACCAGAACAAAAAAACTCTACAGAAGAAGAACCTCATGTGCAGACAAATGTTTTACCTCTCAAAAACGCAGATTTATGAAAAATCAAAAAAAAAAAAAAAAAAACATTTCAACAAGAAAGTGTTGTACACAGTGCAATACTGAAAATACACTCCAACCATCCCTCTGACATCCCTTCAATTAAAACGTGAATATTTAAGAAAATTAAAGTGAATCCTTGAGGAAATATGATAGAACCAAATCAACATGTTTTCCAATGGGTGCCGCAGCTGCGGTCTTAAACCACACACACGCGCAGAAGTGAACAAAACCTTCATTTGTTAGTTCTCATTGTTTAACACAACGCACGCTACAGAGGCCTCTGGGAGCAGCTTAAAGCAGCAGATCAGAGCTGGTGCTTTACCATCAGACAGGCCTGTTCAGGGAAAGCCATCCTCTACGTCGATCTCCAATGATCTACTTCAACAGGCCGAACAGCAGTCGATGGCTGGAACAAACCGCTGCCTCCTCCAGAGCCTTCTGAGAGGACCAGACGAAGGAAGAACACTGCTCAGTTTACACACGCTTTAAATCTACAACCTCATCCAGCCCAGAGTTTAGATTCTGTTTGGATGTTGTTGAGTATTCTGCTTTAGTTCAGTATCAATTCTGACTGGAGTCATAGTTGTAATATTTTTCTACCCTCGAGAGAGTTCCGATGACCAGGTGTGATCTCCACACTTAGTGCTTGGTGCTTAACAAAGCGCGCGCACACACACACACACACACACACACACACACACACACACACACACACACACACACACACACACACACACACACACACACACACACACACAGTTTGTGTTGATGGATGGAGGAGTTTGATAGAAAAGCTGACCAGTGTGCCCTCCTGATGGTGCCAGGTGTATTAGCAGCAGAAAACATGAGTGTGTATGTGTTTGTGTGCTCAACCTTTGTATACGTGTGTGTGTGTGTGTGTGTGTGTGTGTGTTTTTCAGGAGAATTAGGGCACACCACCTGGCAGTAGGAGTCAGCCTGGTAAAGTGGGTGCACTACTGTGGCTGTCCGACTACAAATGACATTCACAATTCATAAAACCGAAAATGAAAATGTTTAAAGGTTGACAGTATGTTTAAAACGGTTTAAAGAGGATGTTGACTTCTGGGTTCCAATATACAAGTAGCTAGTATCCAAATCTCCTAATCTCCAAATATGGTGTCAATGGTAATCAAGTTTTTAAACATCTTTTTCTGTTGTCTGTTATGTGCTTTCCATTCACATCGAGCAGGAATTTTGCATCACTGACCTTTTAAAAATGCACTCCAGAGTGGATACATATGAAAACAAAAAGGCTGCAGTTGTAGCGATCAACTGCATGAGGAGGAAGAGATTCAGCCATTTCACAATGTGGACTGTACAACAATCCCTAAAACACTACGGGCCCCTATCTTGCACCAGGCGCAGCGCAGTGCAAAGCCCGATGCAAGTGTCTTTGCTAGTTTAAGACCAACGCAGTTGTCAATTTCCCGTCCAGCACGCACGTCGTTTAAATAGCAAATGCACCTGCACCCATCTGTGGCCCATGGGCGTGCTCGTGCTGGTCTTACAGGGAGGTGTGTTCAGGTGCATTCTGGGCGTGCTGGTCTTACAGGGAGGTGTGTTCAGATGCATTCTGGGCGTGCTGGTCTTACAGGGAGGTGTGTTCAGGTGCATTCTGGGCGTGCTGGTCTTACAGGGAGGTGTGTTCAGGTGCATTCTGGGCGTGCTGGTCTTACAGGGAGGTGTGTTCAGGTGCATTCTGGGCGTATTGCCATCTTGAGGCAGCGGGAAGTGATCGCACCATTGACCAAAAAAAAACCTGGTCTAAAGTCAATAACGCAGCATTTCATTGTTATTTTAACAGCACATTAGTAAAATGCGCCTAGGGTTATGCACAGCATGCACACGCTTTGCTTGTTACACACACACACACACACACACACACACAGGGACGCACAGCAGCAGCACACACACATGCAAAAGATTACAAATAAAAATATTACGGTGCAAATCCTCCATCATAACAGCAATGCTCCAAGGTCCAAACGCGCCTGGCTTTTAAAGGGAATGGGAGATGACTCTCTGATTGGTTGATTGCATGTGACGCCTAAAACACACTTATGATTAATGAAGACACTAAGTGCAACCCTTTAGAACACACGTGCGCCAGGCGCTTCACGTCGTGTGCTTAGATCGTTAAAATAGGGCCCTATGTGTGAATGGAACCTTTGCTGTCATATAAATGGTGTTTTTAAATGTATCTGCATTAGTGTGAACACAGCCTCGAGTTTACATACAGCAAAGAAGTGGAAGGAGGCGGTGAGTTAGGATTGAGATGGAAGCTATGTTTTAGGTAAATACTGTTGAAAATATGAACATGCAGAGCATACTGAAGGACAGTAGAGAAGTGGATTATGCTGCAGGAGTGGTTTGAGAAGTCTCTACAGATGCCTGCATTTCTTTTTTGCTGTGAAAACTGGGTCAATGTTGGAATCCGCTGTAACTGCTGTGAATCCAGACAGACTGCAGCCGCTGTCGTCTTTGGAGAGGCCAAACTTTGACAGCTACCTTTCAACTCTACAGGGGGTGAGTGTCTGATACTCTAAACATAGATTATGAGAGCAGTGCCACGTTAAGCTAAGGGGTTCTATTCATGATCGCGATTCCTCTATAACACGCTTTGCGTTCAGTATTTTAGATGTTGTGCTGTTACCGTTACATTTCAGGAGGTTGTTTAATCTCACCTGCTGAGGGCTGATTAACAGGCAAACTACAACAATTGAAATATAGACAAAAGAATTCAAATTTCTTAAAACGTTACAGTAAAGTGTGGTGGGTGGCACTTATTGATTTATGCACTTGGTGAGAGGGAATGTCAGACAAAACACACACACACAGCCAGAGGGAGAGGTCAAAGGTTAACTGAGCCAGGGTGTTAGGGCAGAAGGGTTAAACTGGCAGTTGTGGGATCAACACGGAGGGGAGGGGGGGGGGAGTCATTGTGTGGTCCAGTTACTGGTTATGCGTGCAACATGTCTCGTGCCTTTGCCCGTCCCCCTGTTCATGAGAGAGCTTGTGCTCGTCAGCTTTGTGTGAGTGTGGAAACCAATACGCGCGTCCGGCGGCGTGCAGACAAATGTGTGTCTTAAGCAGCTTAATACCTAGCCAGTCGTTGAACTTCTTAACCTCGGAGGGCAGGCCCAGCTCGGTGAAGTCACCCATGTGCAGCAGCACGTCGCCGTAGGGCATCTGGATGCCGTCTGTGCGCGAGTGCGTGTCTGACACACACACAAACCTGGTGTGTCCTGCTGGCTTGGGAGTGTCATAAGGAATGGGGTCCACCCTGAAAAGATGGAGACACAAAGAAAGAGCTGTGAACATTTACCTCAACAATGATATAGTAACCAAAGTATTATGTTATTCATTAGATGTGGATCCTCAAAGATATGTATTATGATTAATTATAATCTGTTAAGTTAAAGTCCCTGACGTTTGCAGACATTTTACTGTCTGTAAAAAATGTCTTTAGCACCTTAGCAGTAACTTTCTCATAATGCTTTCAATCCTGAAAGGTCATTTTCTTACCCGTCAAATGACACAGTCAACAGTTAAGTATGTTTGATTCCATGTTGTTCTTACCAAGAAAAAGACCAAACTCAACTGATTTTGCAACAATTACATTTTCCACTTATTTTTGTGACATCTGCCTTTGGTTTTATTTCATAATTTTGCACATTATTCTATGTAAAAAGGAGCTGCAATTCAAAGAATGTGCCCTTTATCCTCTTTGTGATATTTAAAAAAAAGAAGAAAAAAGGTGTACACAAACCAGAAGCATATATTTAGGAAATGTATGCTAATTTCACACCAGATAGCACAAGGGGCACAATTGAAAACCAGAACCTTAAAGATCATTTGTTGTGCAAAATAAATTACATGGTCCACAGAATAATGCATGCAGCAGAGCAAAATGCATCTCAAAGAAAAGAGGGGACATTACTACGGTAACAAATGTGTAGTTTGGGCTGAAAAAGGAACCAGCGATGGGTTGATCTGTGCACACAAGGAGGGCAATGGCTGTTTTGTGGCCACAGATTGGCTAAAGAGACGGTGAATTAAGGCTTGCCATGTCCTCTCTATCCATTATCTAAAGAAAAAACACTTAGACCCAAGTCTGGCTGGAAAAAAAGGCCTTTTAATCAGCCTTTTTGTTAGATGTAAGCACGTCTGTTAAAAAGGAAGAAAAACCTGTACTTTTTTTCTGACTGAAAGGAAAGAAGGAAAAAAAAAATCATCTTGTCTGTAATTGAAGTCTACAACATGCAATCCTCCAGCACTCTGCCACTAGACCATTATTTCATTAGAAGGGATGTCACTCTGTCGAAAACATCAGACACATAATCAACGCTGCAATCTCCACACACACACACACACACACACACACACACTTAACTCGCATCGCATGTGTGCACAAACATGGCATGAAAACAAGATGAAATTAAAAGGTTTCAGACTGAAGAAGTCGTCATTGATAGAGATGGAGAAAATAGGCACATCGCACAAAAGAAAATCTTATTGGGGGGGGGGGGGGGGGGGCTGGGGGGGGGGCAATATTCCATTTGAGGAGTCTCATTTGGGAAGCAATTTTCATGTTTTCCCATTTCTGTGGCATGTGGAGAAGAATATTACGTATCGAAAAGGTTCACAAACAGCCTGCTTCTGAAGTTCTGGAGACTGAAGGGCAAATGATTCAAAATCATTTTCATCAAAACCATTTATTCTGCCTTGTATTGACGCATTTGGATTCATAATGTTTTTCCATTAATTTATTTAAGTATTTTTGTATTAATTAGTCACAATTTTGTATTTGTACTGTGATCAAAATTGACTAGAAATCTGTTTATAGACAAAAAATAACTAGGTGTTAACTTTTAGTCCAATCTGGTAAAATAAACAACAAAATAAAATTGCTGTTCTTCTTTACATTGAAAAAAACATGTAAATTCAATGTTGCAACAAATCAGGCAAAAAGATATTAAAAGGAGTAGACAGCGCCATAGTCACAGCATGGCAAAGTCCAGTTGCTGTCTCACTGTATATGCCACCATATCGCACAACTCTTGTCTGTTGCCACTGTCTCCAATCTAACCAGAATTTGTAATCACCATCTGTGATCAGTGGCCACTTTTGCACAATGGCCCAATCATAAAGTCCAGACTCACAGATGCACGGACTTTGGTGCGCGTTCTCGCGAAATTCGTAAGGGCTCAGGGTCGTCCCAATGTCGAATTTCAAAGGGCGTGAGGGTTTGAGGACACACTTACCGAGCCCTTTCCGTGAGTCTGCATCGATGCAGACTTCACCAAAGGGAATTACCCACAGTTCACAGCGTTGTGACGTTTACCGCGGAGACGATAGGAAAATCCGGAAATAACAAAGGTAAACAACGGCACGACCGCGGGAACGGAACAGACCTGTTGTCCAGATGTAAAACAAGAGTTTGAAAAAATGTGGAATCAGGCAGCCGTCTACTGTGGCACGGCCGCGTGGAAAGCAACAAACTTAAAATGAAAATTCCCGGCAAATGTCAGCAACATGTTTGTTATTAAGCGTCGCCAAGGTAACATGTGATCTGGTGAAGTGCTGTCCCGATCCCATTCTACCTGTCTGAGCCCATGTGGCCTCACACACTCACTCACTCACTCAGCACCTGAGATCAGTTCAGTCTGTGAGTCTTTAGTCCTTAGTCCTCAGGGCTCACTTTGGGATTGGGCCAATGTCTCTCATCCAGCAACATAATGTGCAATTGCAAAATCTTGGTAGATTACCGTATTTTTCGGACTATAGGACTATTTTTCTGAGTATAAGTCGCATCAGTCCAAAAATGCGTCATGACGAGGAAAAAAACATATATAAGTCGCACTGGACTATGAGTCGCATTTGTTCAGAACCAAGAGATAACATCACCGTCTACGAGGGCGCTCTATGCTGCTCAGTGCTCCTGTAGCCTAGCAAACTCTGAAAACATTAACTGAAAACAACTGAAAAACTGTCAACTGAAATATTAACAGAGAACAGCGGGCATACTGGTAGGTAGCGCGCGCGTCTTCGTCTTCACTGCTCTAAACAGTGGTTGCTAGTGGTGACACAGAAAGTTGTGCTGTTGCCACAAGCAACCACTGTTTAGAGCAGTGAAGAAGAAAACTTGTGCGCGCTTTCTTCTTCGCTGTTCTAAACAGTGGTTGCTTGTGGCGACAGGTAATGTTTTTTCTTGGTTAATTTCTGTCAAATTAATTTTGATAAATAAGTCACATCTGACGCAGGACCAGCCAAACTATGAAAAAAAGTGCGACTTATAGTCCAGAAAATACGGTATTTCATGCGAATGTTATATATCTACATTTTCTATATTTTCCAGTAAATGTATTATCTGCTGTGCAGCGTTTTCCATCTAATAACCCAAACTCATGGATCTGTAACTGGACATCCTGCATCATATCTTACTATTTTAAAAGAATCTAGAATTAAGTCTGCTACTTGCATTTTCTCGTTTAAAGCCTGCAATCAGTTAGTAATCAGTATTGGTCCTGTCTTGGGGTGGGACAAAATATCGATACGGCAATATATTGTCCTAGCGATACAATAATCGATATACTGGTGCCAAATATCGATATTTTAATTAATGAAATAAGGCGCTCTACAGTTCTGTAATTTTAATTTACAGACTGAAACACTTGTGCTGTTTTTCTAACTGTTTGGACTTGCAGTAAATAAAGAGAGAAAACTTGCACTTAACCTTCTTAAAGGCATTTTGTATTCATAGTTAGACAGATATCATGATGTATCATTATAGGATTGTCTAGCAATATACTGAATATCGCAGAATTGCTGTATGGTGATATTAATCGGTATCGTGAGCCATGTATTGTGTATTGTGTACCGTATCGTGAGGTGCACTGCGATTCCCTTCCCTAGTCCTGTCCCTCCTTTAAACCTTTACCGCTGCAGCTGGGAGATCTCAGCTTTGCTCTGAGACACTGCACAGCACAATTCTCAGTAACCCAAGCAGGATGAAATTCATATTAAACACATTGGACAAAATGAAAAACTAGCTACAGAGATAATTATATTTACTATTGACTGTGTGCAGTAAATAAGTCTCTGTGCACCTATATACACACACATGCATTAACTTCAGTCAGCAGAGCAGCACATACATTGCAGTGTAGCTGGTGATTAGATTTGGTGCCTGGACGTCATGCAGCTTTACAGGATTCGACAGTTCTCGTCATGGAGGAAGGACGAACGCAGAACCACATGGGATGACAAAACACACACATACAGTACGTCCATGTATATATGCACACACACACGCGTGCAAATTAAGACAAAGCCAGGAGAAAAACAACTTCCATCTCCTCCCCTTTCCTTTGAGATTTAATCCACCCGGAGAATGTAAGTAAATACCAGCAGTCCCTATCAATTAAGAGCAGGCCCGGGCCAAGAAACCTTCATGATAGTGCTGCATAGGTTACACACACGCACACACACAAACACACACACACACACACACACACACACACACACACACACACACACACACACACACAGAGAGAAGGCCCCTGTCTTTTCTGTTAACATATGACTGTATAACAATCCAGAGGTTCATTAGTAATGTATACAGGAGTTCAGGAGTTCAGCAGTGCAGCAAAGGCTTCTGATCTATTGTAAATGGAGACAGTGAAAATGAAAAAGTCTCTGCGCTCTGGCAGCAGGTAAAAGAATATTCTCCAGTGACAGACTGAACTATGTTAGCATGAAGGTTCGTGTTAACATGTCTGAGCTTCGGCGTGACATCAGAGGAAAGACTGCGGAGGGAAAAGAGTGGGGGAGAAAGAGAAATGCTAATGCGCTCGAGGAGGGCAGGAGCACACTCTCAAATCCGCCATGACATTGGAGCTGACACAAAACCGAGGTCTGTGGCTGCAGAAATATCTGCTCGATGAAGAAACGTCTGTGATCCTTCAGCAGAGAAACCTCATGCATGCATCAACTTCTCCTCACCTACAGCTGCAACATTTATCCATCTGCATTTTAGGAAACAAAAATAATTTTATTGCACTTCTGCAACTTAACATTCATTTTCATTTTAGTGCAGTGTTTCTTGAGCTAACACCAGCCAGACAATCCTGCTTTTGTTCTTAATGCCATGCTCTCGTAATTACAAAATTCATAGATGCTCCAAATTTGGGAACTAAAAACATATTTCTAAAAATCAAGCCAACTTTTTTTCACTTTGCTCATTCTGTTTTCTCCAAAAAATGTCAGGTTTCTCTGCTGCTTTCAACGACTTGAAATGTTCAAGTCATTTATTCACAACATAATGCTTCAGACTCAAATGTTACTGGGCAGATTCAACAAGGACTTTCATGTGAATTGAAAATCAAGCACTTCAATTTGATATATATATATATATATATATATATATATATATATATATATATATATATATATATATATATATATATATATATATATATATATATATATATATATGTGTGTGTGTGAGAGTGTGTGTTTCCTTTTCTTTTTGTCCGTCATGTAACCTTGTTCACGTACCTTGTCTGTTTAATCCGTTTTGTTCTGTCTGTTTGTAACCAAAACTGTAAAGCGTCTTTGAGTGCCTAGAAAAAGCACTATAAAAAATAAATCTATTAAAAAAAAAACAAACAAAAAAAAACAATAATATATATATATATATATATATATATATATATATATATATATATATATATATATATATATATATATATATGTGTGTGTGTGTATGTATATACATACACTTTATTTAATCAGGAAATCACTGAGATCAAGATCTCATTTACAAGTGAGACCTGAGTACAAAATGGAAATAAAAAAAATATATATCCCATTTGAATTTAAGTATCCAGACAGCAGTATGCAGGCGTAATTGGAAAGCAATGTATAAAATAATTTCATAAGAATGAAGAACACATTAAAGAAAACCCATTTATAAAATAAATAGCACATGTATAATATCAATGCTGAAATTGCCCTAAAAAAATGCTTTCAGACCAGAAAACCATACAAGGTAAATGTGAAACACAACTAAATCCTGGAAAAGTGGATTGAATCAAGACACAGTTATTGGTTACATGTGCGATACAGAAGGGAATAACAGTGAGAGAAGTATAAATCTTGGGAGAGACATGCAGAGGGAAGGAGGAGTGCTCTCTGATGTCTGTAGGAGGATATTCTATTTGACTGAGCACACTTGGCTCCGTGGCCTTTTAGAAAAACACACAAGCAAACAGGGTCAAAGTTCAGCCTGAGCTTGCTTCTTCAAACGTGACACTTAACTCGCAGCAGATAAGAAGGTCGCTGTCTATGTCACCGTCTGACTCATCCAGCTCTTTAAGCCCGTCACATAATCACTGTGATTGATTGCAACACTTCCTCCTGAGTCTACGCGCCGTCCAAAACAGACCGTGGCTGTTTGCTGCACCGCCAAAAAACTGTCCAGCTGAAGAGCTCTTATCATAAATTTTAGTATTAGTTATATTAAAACCGCCGCTATCCATCACTACAAGAGATAACCAATGTTTACCTCTTATGTACAAAATAAAGACCTCACCAAAGGAATCGTTGCAGAACTTTAATCTCTCAATGATTTTAACTGCGAAAGTTAACTTAAGTTTTACCTTTATCCAGCTTTGTTGTCCTTGTTTTTATATGCTTATATCTGTGTAAATACAAAACCGGTAGCTCTACAGTATTTTGTATATACACTACACGGCCAAAAGTATATGATCAAATCTACGAAAGAATACGAATCCTGAACATTACACCCATGTCATTCCAAAACCATGGGCATTAAAGGGATACGCCACCGTTTGTTGAAATAGGGCTTGTCACGTCTCCTCTAGCTGTAGATAGGTGAGGTCTCCTCTAGCTGTAGATAGGTGGGGTCTCCTCTAGCTGTAGATAGGTGGGGTCTCCTCTAGCTGTAGATAGGTGGGGTCTCCTCTAGCTGTAGATAGGTGGGGTCTCCTCTAGCTGTAGATAGGTGGGGTCTCCTCTAGCTGTAGATAGGTGGGGTCTCCTCTAGATGTAGATAGGTGGGGTCTCCTCTAGCTGTAGATAGGTGAGGTCTCCTCTAGATGTAGATAGGTGGGGTCTCCTCTAGCTGTAGATAGGTGGGGTCTCCTCTAGCTGTAGATAGGTGGGGTCTCCTCTAGCTGTAGATAGGTGGGGTCTCCTCTAGCTGTAGATAGGTGGGGTCTCCTCTAGCTGTAGATAGGTGGGGTCTCCTCTAGCTGTAGATAGGTGGGGTCTCCTCTAGCTGTAGATAGGTGGGGTCTCCTCTAGCTGTAGATAGGTGGGGTCTCCTCTAGCTGTAGATAGGTGGGGTCTCCTCTAGCTGTAGATAGGTGAGGTCTCCTCTAGCTGTAGATAGGTGGGGTCTCCTCTAGCTGTAGATAGGTGAGGTCTCCTCTAGCTGTAGATAGGTGGGGTCTCCTCTAGCTGTAGATAGGTGGGGTCTCCTCTAGCTGTAGATAGGTGGGGTCTCCTCTAGCTGTAGATAGGTGGGGTCTCCTCTAGCTGTAGGTAGGTGGGGTCTCCTCTAGCTGTAGATAGGTGGGGTCTCCCCTAGCTGTAGATAGGTGGGGTCTCCCCTAGCTGTAGATAGGTGGGGTCTCCTCTAGCTGTAGATAGGTGGGGTCTCCTCTAGATGTAGATAGGTGGGGTCTCCTCTAGATGTAGATAGGTGGGGTCTCCTCTAGCTGTAGATAGGTGGGGTCTCCTCTAGCTGTAGTTAGGTGGGGTCTCCTCTAGCTGTAGTTAGGTGGGGTCTCCCCTAGCTGTAGATAGGTGGGGTCTCCCCTAGCTGTAGATAGGTGGGGTCTCCCCTAGCTGTAGATAGGTGGGGTCTCCCCTAGCTGTAGATAGGTGAGGTCTCCTCTAGCTGTAGGTAGGTGGGGTCTCCTCTAGCTGTAGATAGGTGGGGTCTCCTCTAGCTGTAGATAGGTGAGGTCTCCTCTAGCTGTAGATAGGTGGGGTCTCCTCTAGCTGTAGATAGGTGGGGTCTCCTCTAGCTGTAGATAGGTGGGGTCTCCTCTAGCTGTAGATAGGTGGGGTCTCCTCTAGCTGTAGATAGGTGGGGTCTCCTCTAGCTGTAGATAGGTGGGGGGTCTCCTCTAGCTGTAGATAGGTGGGGTCTCCCCTAGCTGTAGATAGGTGGGGTCTCCTCTAGCTGTAGATAGGTGGGGTCTCCTCTAGCTGTAGATAGGTGGGGTCTCCTCTAGCTGTAGATAGGTGGGGTCTCCTCTAGCTGTAGATAGGTGGGGTCTCCTCTAGCTGTAGATAGGTGGGGTCTCCTCTAGCTGTAGATAGGTGGGGTCTCCCCTAGCTGTAGATAGGTGGGGTCTCCCCTAGCTGTAGATGGGTGAGGTCTCATCTAGCTGTAGATAGGTGGGGTCTCTTCTAGCTGTAGATAGGTGAGGTCTCATCTAGCTGTAGATAGGTGGGGTCTCCTCTAGCTGTAGATAGGTGGGGTCTCCTCTAGCTGTAGATAGGTGGGGTCTCCTCTAGCTGTAGATAGGTGGGGTCTCCTCTAGCTGTAGATAGGTGGGGTCTCCTCTAGCTGTAGATAGGTGGGGTCTCCTCTAGCTGTAGATAGGTGGGGTCTCCTCTAGCTGTAGATAGGTGGGGTCTCCTCTAGCTGTAGATAGGTGGGGTCTCCTCTAGCTGTAGATAGGTGGGGTCTCCTCTAGCTGTAGATAGGTGGGCCAACGTATTTTTTGTGCATGCATTGTTTTAGTCCGTGCAACACCGGCAGCGCCGCCGCTAGTTAGCTTAGCGTAGTGAATGGAATCCTATGTTGCCGGTTAGCATTTTGAGAGTAAAAGTGAGCCAACAAAAGACAAAAAAACAAACTAATTACATGCACTGAGACAAAAAATGTGTTGTCCCACCTATCTACAGCTAGAGGAGACCATGATAAGCCCTATTTCAACAAACGGTGGCGTATCCCTTTAACATGCTGCTTTAACAAGCTCCACTCTTCTGAGAGATGTTGGAACCTGGCTGCAGGGATTTTCTCCCATTCAGCCACAAGAGCTTTAGTGAGGTCGGACCCTGATGTTGGGCGATGAGGCCTGGCTTAGATTCAGCGTTCCAGTTCATCCCAAAGGGGTTGGATGCGGTTGTGTTCAGGGCTCTGTGTCTTATTCTACATCAAACTAGGAAAACCATTTCAAAATTTCTTCATGGCTGTTTTCAAACCTGCCTTGTTTAGTTGGGTTGAGCGTTTACCCCATTGGTGCGGTTTGTGTGAACACAGCAACCGCACTCGGGTGCGGATCCAAACAACTGGTCGTGTTCTGGATACAAACAAACTCTGGTACGCTCCGGTACGATTAGTTTGTGGTGGGAACGTAATCCAACCCAACTACCAGGTGTCCTCTGCAAGTTTGAGTTAAAAGGCTCCCGTAGTCAGGTGTGCTTTGTAATCTGCGATAGTTTGCTTAGATTTTCCTCCATGTGAAACAAAAGTGAACCAAGGGGAAGGCACTCAAAGTTTACAAACTCATCAACTGATTTGGCCCAGAGCAAACAAACTGATGCTGTCTTTGTGCACGTGGGCATTGTAATGTTGAAACAAGACAGGGTCTTCCCCAACTGTTGCCACAAAGTTGATTAAGATTCCCCTTAATTGAAACAAAAAGAGCCATACCTAAATAACAACTATATGGACAGGGCTGTCCACAAACCTTATACTTGTAGTGTAACAAAGTATATTAAGGCTGGGTTGAATAGCCTATTTTGATGCCCATTAATCCAAGTTCTGGCAGGGGTCAACGACCTTTGAGCTGCCCACTTGTCTCAGACAGAAAGACATGTCAATCACAGTCCGCTCCTCTGTCCATTTTATACCTGCCGCCACCTGCTGCCGAAGGATTAGCCTCCAGCTCCTCCTCTCTCCTTCCTGTTCCTTCATACTTAATGGAGCCGTCCTGCTAATGATTTCTCATCAATAAAAAGCCCACCCAGCGGGGACACAGCCACCTTAAACCTCAAAGGGTCAAAGGTGAAATGTGGAAATAGACTGCTAATCAACTGAAGCTGACCCGTTCTTACATGGCAAACAGGATCAAGACTTGTACACTCACTGGTTCAAAGGGTATCAGGAAGACACAGCTCGAATCAACTCAACTCTACAGGCTGTGGTTTTTTGTATGAGTGTGCAACTACAATATAACAACAGCATTCACTCATCATATATTGACAAATTCACACGCACCACACAGCAGGATTAATCATCCTCAAAATACCATCATGCATCAGCTGATCACATTTCATATTTGTTTAAACTAAATATACATACTCTGCGAAGGTCTGACTGGATGAGAGCTGCAGATCATGAAAAATAAAATCATGAGCAAACCAAATTTCCATGACAAATTACTTCCTGAATTTGTCAAACGTTAAATCAATTAGTTGATTAACAGAACAATAATTGATGAAAAGTCATTCCTCCAGTTGCTCAAATGTGAATATTTGCAGATTTTTTGTTATTTATATATGAGCATTTTTCACTATTTTTGACATGACAGATAAATCCATAGTTGAAAAAATAACTGCAACTGTGGGCAGCCCCTAATAATTTTCAGGAAATAAAACTAAATCAAACAGTGATATAAAATGGAGAGAATCATTTGTACTTTTCACCTGTTTAAAAGTCAACGCGAAATATTATTATAGAGAGAACCAGTTACAAACGTTAAAGTTGCTTTTATTGTGACTTACATCTCTCCGATTAAACTGAGCAAGATGTGCCGAAAGAAGTACGACTATTTCTAGACTAAACAGTTTCTATGATCAGATCTTAAATCACAGCAGACTGTAAATGGTCCTCTGTACTTCACAACAAAGACTGTCAGAGAATATTTGATGCTTGTGTGTCCCCTATGCCGCATTAATAGTAAGTTTTAGATAAAGATAATCACAGCTAAATTGGAGACCAATAAGTCACTGCTCTTCCACTGAGCTCACACTGTCTTTATCGCTCTTTCAGGAGAAACATCAAAACACAGTGCTCCCCATTTCTTCTGTCTATAACCTCTGCATCAGTTCCCCTCCCCCTCCTGTAGACCCCCCCCCCCACCCCCACACGGTGAAATACCATTTCTTTGAGAGGAGCAGAGCGCGCCTCTCTTATCTTCTGCATTTCAGCTGTCTGCACTAATTCAATAAACTTCAGAGGAACAAAATGAACACAGGAATAACGGAGAGGGGGTGGTGGTGCTCAAGGGAGTGAAGAAAAAGGCAAAGGTGGTAGAGAAAAACAGGCAAACATGAAAACCCAACAGGAAAAAAAAGGAGGCTAAAGCACAAACAGAATGTAGATGCGGAATGATTCTAATTCACGAGAGAGGAGGGGGAAAAATGAGCATGAGTGCACTGTAAAATATATTCAAATGAGAATTGATTTTAAAGAATGGTGAATGATGGCCTTTTGCCTTAATGTACCCCCCTCCCTCCCACTTTACTCCATTTGTTCAAGCCGGGTGAGTCCTCCTCATCCCTCCCATAATGGCCGAGCATGGCACACAAAGCCTGCGTTGGAATATCAGCACCGCAGAAACCTTCCGGCACTGCACTGGGAAATAAATTGCTTCTGCTAATGCCCCTTTCATTACGGCACAGCCCTTAATTGTGCTGCTGACAGTCCGCCTGGCTGCAGGGCTGATGGGAGGAAGGCTGAGGAGACGGGCACGACGTGGCCCCCGGGGCCAAACACCAACCAGCAGACTGCTGGGAGAATAAACTAGTGAAGTACTTTGGACAGACATCACGGCTCACAGCAGAGAGTACAAATATAAAACATGCCAGGTTCACTTTACAGCACCGTGTCAAGCAAATTATCACTTTTCAACCCATGTCTTGTAAGATAGCATTCAAATGGTGTATTTTGCTCTTTTCAGTAACAAGGTATACTCAGCTTATGTAAAGACCCAGTTAGGGACTTCAAACCCCATCAAATAATTGTGCCTTTAGAAAATACACAATTAGAATTGGGTACCTTGAACCTCAATACTAGGGTTCAGCTAGCAACTACTGTCTGGTCAGATTTATTATTTTATTCACTTATTGTACAGCTGCTTGTGTTAGAACAAAATCTGAGGCTTCTTTTGTTAAATGAAAGAAATGGTTTGTAAAAAAAGCATGTTTTTATACCTAAAAAGTCAACTTTACACACAGCCCATCACGCAGTACAATGATCATTAGTAATGTAAGAAAATGTAAATCACCCGTGTTTAACAAACACAAATACCTGCATCATACTACTTGTGTAGAGTTGGATGCTGCACATGCCCGACAGTAACATGTCTGTACAAAACAAACGATTCAATGTGAGTATAACACCTACCAATTAAAGCATTAAGATGTTAAAACAGAAGACTGACGTGATCCCATCCCAAGAACGACAACAACAACTTGTCTCCATTTCTGAATGGTGGGATGCATTCGTCAATTTCACCTTACCCTAACCCACCTAACCCTTAAAAACACCTTACAGACAAAAGAAAGTGTGTCCCGTGTTCAAGCTTCTATGAAGTGTTCTGTGAGAAAATAAAACGACGGTTAAAATGAGTCACGTGTATTACAAACAAAACACTGATTACCGGTAAAAGCAAAACTAAACACACTTTAAACTGCATAAATGGAGGACTTGTCATGTTGAGAAGTTGCAGGCTCTGGCAGCTTTTGCCCCCCCCGCCCCCCCCACCGCCACCACCACCACCTTCATCATCTCCGCCAACAGCACCGTCCCGCCGGTCTCCAGCAGCAGGTCAGGGGTGGAGAGGGAACTTAATCAAGGGTTCTCCAGTTACAAAAGCCCCTCCACTCCTGCCGGCGAGCAGCGGCAGGCTGACAGACTCAAAAGGCCACAAAACCGGACTGGCTCTTTGTTTCCAGGAGACCTGAAGCCTGGCTGCTGCTCCTCCGCAAACTGTTTGGGAGGAAAACAGCACAATGGATGGCGAGTTGACAAGTAAACATGAGGCTGCACCATTAATTGGAAATAGGGCGATACGCAGAAAATCAGATATCGCGATATTCTTGTCTTAATACCTCAATATCGATATTGTGGCGATATTATAGGATTGACAATTGGTGCATTAACAAAATATCCATCTAAGACGATATCTAGTCTTATATCACGATATCAATATATTGCCCAGCCCTAATTGGAAACTCTAGCCTTTGATTAATAATCTGATTTTCGTGCCACAGAGGCATTTTCAATTCCCAAAAAGTCCTATTGTGGTACATCAATTTGGTTTTCACTTGATTATTCAGTCCGACATTGTGTTCATGTTAGTCGTTTCTGTTCTGAAAGGGGAAAGGGGGTTGTTCTCTTCTCAGAAGGGTCAGACATATGCGCCCCAACAATGTCATTTTCAGTCCACACGTTAGCAGTTGCTAGGTTAACTTAATATTTGTTATGTTGATCAAAGAAACATGTCGATTTAGGGGTTATTATTTCTGTAAGTCGACCTATGACAACCTGTGTAGCCCATCTATCTCATTCACATCCATTGTGGCACTGGAGCAGGAAGATGGCTCTTTCTACTTGGTCTACTACCTTCCACACTTAAATCAATACTTCATAAATAATTACACCCTCTCATGTTAATGTCTACAACCAATAATTTGTCTAGAAAACCGGTGGCAGTGATCTGACTTCAGAGTTAACGTTCCCGTTCCGAACAAATGGTTGTTTTTGAATCAATGAAAAAAAAAAAAAAAAAAAAAAAAAAAAATCAATTCAAAGAACAAGTGTTTACATTACAAATGACCAATCAGAACCATGTAACCCAAACAAGCCTCACACAAAGTACCCGTGGAAAATCAGAGCAACAAACACAGCAAAAAAAAAAACAATCCCACAGAAGTTTAGAGAACAAAATCCTGAACATGTTTTAGTTCCTAGAAGTGGATCATCATCCGTCATCTGGAGACACTTTTTACCAGACGACCACAAACAAGAACAGACGACGGATGGAGTTCACCTTCAGCTGCACCACCAACTAATAAAAGAACCGTATTGTAACAATTACCGTGAAGCAGTAACAATCCCCTCAACAGTTATGTTTCTCGAAACCAAGACAAGTAAGATATTTATAGTTGTGATGACAATATTTAGCAAAACGAAAACATAAGTACAAGGAGTAGAAAAACACCTAAAGCGAAACTCAAACCGCAACATGACGCAGACCCTGATCTGCTTAAAAAGAAGGAACATTTAGTTTGTCTTTGTGGTTCTATCTAATGTCTATTAAAGCTGGAGCAGAGGGTCACTTCTGATGTGTTCAATGGTAAATTAGACAACATGGGGAGTTTTGAATTGTCTACATTTCTGTTTGATAGTCACACAATTATGTGAATATTTTCATCTTCAAAGCATCCCCCGCTGCTGAAGTAAACGAGGTCTAACTTGTTTGCAATATTCAAACGTTATGGCTATCATTGGGTCTATGTTCAGGTGAACATAGATCTGTGTGTGTTACTGAATGTTAACTGTAGTTTGATTGAACATGTATACAGATATATACAGCTGTGTACTGCTACGTCACCTTTGTTCTTTCAAAAGACACATTTCTCCTAAGAGAGGCAATAAAGGCTGATCTTATCGTATCTTATGATACAAGGCAAAGGGTCCCTTCTTGGATAGTCCAGCTACTATTACCGACACAGAGATGGAAATGTCCCGTTTAATTAGCATCTGAGTACCTCGACCGGCTTTCTCCGTCACGTAAATCCACGTGCTGTGCATTGAGCATCCTCCCTCCTTCCAATACACAAACTCATTAATGGAGAGATCACACACAAAAAAAAGAAATGTTGATTTTTAGTGTGTGCATATATAACAGCATCAGCTGTAAATCTGAGACTGCAGCTCTCACTGTGCAGAAACACATCCAATAAAAAAATAAATAAGAATCATTATTCCAAACAATTTCCTCGACCACATTTCCAGCATACTAAGAAAAGAAAATACGTCACATTAAAATCTCAAGGAGTTCATTAATAAAAACTAGGACGGTGTTAAAATAAATGTGTGAAGGCCGTGTTCTTCTGGTCCTCACCAGCTTGTTTCAGAATATCCACGTGTATAGATGCTGGCAGCGCCGTCAATAAATGATTCATACTTACGAGCTCCTCGATCATTCAGAGGGCGGGAATAATTAACAAGGCATCTGGAGGAGCAGTTTGTTAAATATGGAATCTATTTTTCCGAACATTTGTGAGGTGGTTTAAAGAACTTCCGTTTTCCAGCATTAAAATGTATTTATCGATCCCAGGTTTCTTGAGTAAATGAGGTTTGATATAGAGTAAATAACTGCTTTAAAAAAAAGGGGGAAAAGGATGCAGCATCTCCTCTGTTTACAAGAGATGTGTCCGTGATTGCCTGCGAAGTGTCCATCTTGCTCCAGTCAACAGTTTTTATACCGTTCTAGATCAGGTAACCACAACAGTACTTTGGGCAACGTTACCAGTCGTCGTCCCCCCCCGCCCCAGGTGAAAAACTAACCTAAACATGGATTAAACTGACTACAAATCTGAGGTGTCCTGACATAGAAAATAACAGAGTAAGCAGAGGAAATGGTGTGTTTTGACATCCAAGTGCCATTATTTTGTCTCCCTCAAAACATTTAGATTGTACATAAAAATGCATTCCATGTGATTACAGATTTTGGGTCAATGCAGCTACTTCTTCATTAATATCATTTTCTTTATTTCCTTTATAAAATCAGAGCCCTGTGCAGGAGAAGTCCTGTAGCTCAGAGTATCACCAACTGTCAAGTTTCAAAAGATTCTTAGGTGTTTTCCAGTCATTATTTTAAGTCATGATAATTTTGCTAATTGTATTGCATTTCATCTAGGCAAAGTTCTTATGCAGTTGATTTGACAAACATTTGCACAGATGCATTTGAGAAGTTTGGCTTATTTTATTGGGGAAAAACGTTTTGTAGAAAAACATCCTCAAAGTAAGGAGTTGTACGAAGGAGGAGTGGTAGCTAAACTAAAGTATTGTATTAGCACCAGTATTGCTTTACAAAGACAGATGTTCTGTTTTTTAACACCCTGTCGACTTGAAAACTTGGAATTGAACTTAAGACCGACCAATTTAAAACCTGAAATACAAGCTTGCAGACACCATATTCACGAGGATTTCCAAATTGCTCTGACAGCTCTTAACTCTGAGAGAGGAATGGAACAAGGAACAAGGAACAACTTGGCGGACCAGTTTGCTCTCTCCTAGGCACCGTCACTGGTCCCAGCATGCTGAGCCCACACAGGTAAACACACTCCAGTAATCAGTAAACCCTGTTTAAAGGGATTTTGTGATTATAAAAGAAAAATTCCACTTTGATACATATTTAGCGATGTAACTGTCCACATTCTCCTGTATGGAAAGCCAAGATAAACAGCGTTGTTGACTCTCCCATCACTGACCCTGGCAGCACCACTGACAGTTTTCTTGGCTCGCACGGTGCGCACATCAGGTGGGAATTAAAAACATTAACACTCTCAAGGCGTTAATGGCGTAATGCAGCTAAGTCATCGAGTTAGAAATTCCAACACATCTGCGATGAAGATCAACCACAAACAACATCCTCCCTCCACAATCTAATGCGGTGCATCCATGTTATTTAGTAGTGGTTTGGGTTTGCAGCCATTTCCTTGTGTTTAAGACACTACTACAGTATGTCCAAGTTCTCTCACACACTTTGAACAATGTTTCATCTTAGCTGGCTTAAATGCTCAACTAATAACTTGTTTATTTACTAAGATTTATGCTTAACAACGCAGTTCATTTTATAAATTGATTAATTGACATTTATCAACAAAAGTGCACATTTGTTCTTTCTAGCTTCTCAAACGTGAGGCTGCTTTTCTATTGGTTTTCTATCATTGAAAATGAAATATCTTTTGAGTTTAAAGATTTTGTCTTGGGCTGTAAGAAATGATGATGGACGCATTTCAAAAGGATCAATTGAAAAAACAATGGACAGAGTAACTGATGATGAAAATAGTCATTATTTGCAGACCAACTAGGGGAAATTCTTCAACTGTGTAAAAAACAATATTTTAGATCATTTGCTGCTAACTTTTCCTGGAGTCCAATAACATGAGACATTTTAAGACTTATTTATCCCTTAAATTCAAGACATTTTCAGTCTATTTAAAAGGGCTCACAACAATCTTGAAACAATCCCCAGATCTCCAGTCTAGAGTCCTTTTAGTTTCAACTCTCTGTCCGGTTGTCTGTCTGCGTCTGTGTGTCGGGCCTTCCCGCAGTCTGGCCCAGATCCTGCTCAAATTGGATTTGAAGCCATTAGTGTCCCAACTCGAAGCATATGTTCCAAGTTGCTGAGCATTTCATTTCACTAGACGACGATGAGGGGGCCGAGTAAAAGAAAAGAAAAAAAAAAATACACAGACGGCGCAGAAAAATAAACCAGACACAAACAGGGCTGTACAGAGTTTTCACTCACTCAGAGACAGAGAGAGAGAGAGAGAGAGACGTCCCATGCACCGAAAAAAGCCCACTTTGACTTCAGGGTCACGTTCCTGAGCATTAGTTTGTGACTACCACTGTGTGTGTGTGTGTGTGTGTGTGTGTGTGTGTGTGTGTGTGTGTGTGTGTGTGTGTGTGTGTGTGTGTGTGTGTGTGTTTGTCAGCCTGAGTGTGAAAATGCTCTACGTGCATGTTTTCATATGCAGTTCAGAGAGCGATACCTTCCACACCACACAAAAGGCACTGCTGTACTCCATCACAGAAATCTAAATATTCTGTCTGGGGAGGGGGGGACATTAGAGAAGGGATTGTATTTCAAATGGCAGGCAACCCGCTCACTCTCTCTTTGCTGTCAGAGAAGCAACAACTTTATTTATGTCCAAATACTGTGGATGCAGTGAGCGAGAACCCCCAAGCAAGCCGGATCATTATCTCTCAAATCTAAACAAGCCGTTACTTTCCCAGAACAGAACATGTATTCTATAAGCACTTAAACATAGCGGGGGGATGGGCTTATAGGAGAGAGAGAGAGAGAGAGAGAGAGAGAGAGAGAGAGAGAGAGAGCGAGTGTGTGTGTGTGTGTGTGAGTGTGTGAGTGTGTGAGTGAGTGAGTGAGTGAGTGAGTGAGTGAGTGAGTGAGTGAGTGAGTGAGTGAGTGAGTGAGTGAGTGAGTGAGTGAGTGATCCTGGGGTTCCCAGTCTGAGTTTAAGAATGGCAGGCTAAAACACTGCAGGCTCTGTGGAAGCCAGGAAACAGCCTAATGTATTTATCCAAACACATATCTGCTGAGAGGCCCCACGGCTTCAACACATCCCCTTCCTACAGGGGCTTCACCTCCAAAAACGACCACAGTGAAAATGGGGGAAAAGCAGGGCTGCACAATTTGGGGAAAAAAAAATAATAAAAAAAAGGGATTATACCGATTATTTAGATAAATGTTGTGATTATTTCATCCAAGTTTGCACCTTAAACACACTATCACTGTCATTTTTCATTGCTGTGTTTCTCAGAGCAGCAGAAGCTGGAAGATCGTGTTGTCGGACTCTTAACAGACCTATTAAAAAGCTGTATTTTTATACAATATCATCCCCAATCTGCTCTTGTTTGCCGTTGCCTGGAATAGAACTAAGCTGTCTCCAGATGACAGATGATCATCTACTTTTAGAAACTTGTGTGTTTACAGGATTTTCCTCTCAAACATCAGGCAGATCCATTCTTTTCCCACTCTCTGTTTTCCAACAAATAGGTTTTTATGTAACGTTTCTCTGCTGCTGCTTCTCCTAATGAACAACGCTTAAGGTCAACTGGTGCAACAACGCAAAATAAAAGGCTGAGATGAACCTAACGAAGACTTTCCAGGGAACCGAAAACAACATCTGTCAATCATAGAAGCATAAAATAATAATTTAGAAACAATGGAACCTTGCAGAGGTAAATGTTTTAGAGCCAGGAAAATATTGTTTGTACTATCTATGATTTGCCTTGTTGAGAAGGAAGACTTGAGGGAGCGTCTTCAAACATCAAACTAGAATCTGGTTGGTGAATCCTGTGCCGTCTTCCATGTTTTGACCTTGATCCATATCGAAACATTTCGCCTGATTTATTGCCATCTTTGTCATCCATTAAAATGGACTGACGTAACACAAACTGCGAGGTGACCTCGTCTCCTTTTCCACATCAGAGGCACTGCACTCGCTGTGCTGGCAGCCCTGCTCACAGCTGAGGAATCCCAAAACAACACAGTGGCAGGCACAATAACGTGAACACTGCCAATACCGGGACGAAGGTAAGAGTCCCATTCAGCTGTTTACACGATTCCATAATTTGACCATCTCCCCCAAAATAATCCTGTTTACATGAACATGATTATCCAGACAGAGTTGTGGGAATCTGAGTGTTCGAGGTAAACAAAACAAAAATCTTGTTTGCCAGATGTCGTTGATTCCCAAAGTGAGAGTGGGGCTGGCTGACTTTTCAGCCCTTCAGTCTGTTAACACTGCGACCCAAATCTTCCTCCAGCTCAAATCTATCCAACGGTTGGCTAAAAATGTCTTCTTTACGATGTTAATGCAGCTGCCTGAGCGCTGTGTCTCGCACATCATGTAACATGAACTCCCGCCAACAGACGCCACTTTATTTGCACCTCAACATTAACATGTTCTCGGCACACGTGCAACCTGACGGCCTGACCGCCGTCCAGGAAGAAGGACTTTACAGCGTCTCCTATGTGATCGCCATTCGTGTCAATTTAACAAGAGAACTCCACTTATGATTCTGTTCACTTTAACTTCAGTCTGATTAGAGATGCCGGTAGATTAGAGATGCAGTAGCTAAACGAAGATTACTCCTTTAAGATTTAGCGGTTCAGGGGAAAAAATACATTTTTACAAACTGCTGCTGTTTCTTGGAACAGTGTTTCAGGCTTGTGGTGAAGAAATTGTTGTATAAACGCTCAATCATATGTCCATCTTTTTTAACCTGATTTGACAATGTGTGGACAACAATGAAAATTAGCTTTAAGCTTTGTTTTTTACCTGCAACAACTTAATTATATGTCAGGACTTGTATTTACATAACTGGCATGGGCTTCATTTTTTCACATTAATTCGTTCGATGTGTGACTTTCAAAAACTTGAATTAACGTAGAGTTTTGAAGTGTAAAATCGCCAACATGTTTCATATTTAACTATTTGGGCCAGATATTTCATTTTTCCTCATTAGCTGCAACTGTAATATAGAAAATGCCAAAAAGCAATTCAAAAAGGCAGAAGGAATGTGTCGGCTTTTCTCCCAAAAATTATCGTGGATCTAAAACAGCCGAAATTTACAAACAAATCCACTATCATGACAACAAAAAGCACCCACGGGCAACACTCAGGTGCTCTCCTTCAACCTCTTACTGTCCCTGCTGCAGCTTAACTTTTTACACAACACGCTCAGTGAATAGAAAAACATCTCCAGCTGTAATTGGGACACAAAGACACAAAGCATGCAAACATGCAGCTATGTATTAATATCTGTCCGCAGATAAAACACACGTGGCGAGGGCTGTCAGGTCACAGCACTCTGACCCACTAGCAAGAGGCAGATTGTAACTGCATCAGACAAGAGCTACGCTAAATAACTGGTCTGATAAATAAATAAAAAGAGCGCCATGCGGACAAAGCGTTCCTGCACCACAACTTGGCACAAACGATAACGGTCTCATAGGTAACGAAGGCGAGGCGTCCGCGACGCACGACATAAGATAATGTGATTTGTGTTTTAAAGAATATGGTTCACCTGCCACGCTCACTGCAAACTTTTTTTAACCAGTAGGCTAATATTTAATTTCCTTAAATGTAAGACAGTACAGTTTGTGCAGTTTTTGGTCTCTGCCTGTTCTCAAAGTTTGTCCTCGAAAGCCACCGTACCACGAGCTTGAGCCAATTACATCAAACTATAAACAAAGACTCTGCATCAAACAGGCTCCTCATTGGCTTCCTGTTGCAACTCAAAATCTCTGAATTTCTGTTTATTTTCCCCCCCAGTCAGGATTATTACATCTTCTGACATGTGTTTAACACGTCATACACACGGCAGCCTTAAAACACCAAAACATAAAATGTGAAATAAAATAAAAGAACCAAGACCTAAAGACCTGGGTGAGTGCATGTTTAAAAGCTACAGGTGTTACATTTGTCCATTTAAGATTGAAAACAGTCAGGAGGACACATCTTAGTTTCTTCTTTTAGTTTACATGGCAGGTGATGCACAGAGTGTGTGTGTGTGTGTGTGTGTGTGTGTGTGTGTGTGTGTGTGTGTGTGTGTGTGTGTGTGTGTGTGTGTGTGTGTGTGACACTTACATGTGGACATGTGGAGGTTGGAAGCGGCTCTGGTTGATGTTGTAATGTGTGAAGGCCTGTGTGGGGTTGGAGCTGTACTCGTCCACCGTGATGGTCACTTTGCCATGAGCCATCCTTCCGCCGTTTGGACATGAGACGCCGTTCGTTCACCGGGATTCAGCAGCGAGCCGTGCAGCGGTCATCCTTCACAGCTGCTCAAGAAGCCCAGGAAGTCTCCCAGCAGCAGCAGCGGCAGCAGCAGCAGCGACCCGGCCGACCAACTCGACCACGACACACTGCAGTCTGCACCGACAAGAGCAAAGAGAGACACACACACACACACACAAATCAGCTGCTTTAAACAAGACCACAAGGCAGGCACACACTTCTGAATACACTAGTTGGAAGAAGAAAGTAGAAAAAAAACTCTGAATAAATTCATTCAAATGCATTTTTGACTCTGAGCACAAGCAGAGTACACATCAAGTAAGGAGGGGATCTTTTTCTAATTATTTCCAATCACAATGTTCATTGTGAACAATACTTATTACTTATTATACTTAATACTCTTATTACTATTGCAGTTTTCAGAGAGCCCAAACAAGAACACCATTCTTTTTTGCTGTGCTACAATTTGATTTTGGAATTCATAAATTAAATTAATAAAATCCTAATTAGAAAAATGCAGTGAGGTAACTTAAACATAATTAGCAGATGTATTCTAGCTTTTCAAACAATATGGCATTATGTGACTAGAAATTCTTTCAAAAACCAAACACTGGACTGTTAAGGTGACAAATTTACAATCTGGAAGGAACTTTTTAATTGCTGCTCTGCTGCTCATAATCCAGCTGGTTTTAATGCTAACTAATATATTCAAATGTTTAAAAAAATAAAAACGAATGACTGCAGCATGGCCTCGAAGGCATTAACCCTGTTGAAAGCTGCAAGTATAATTCTCTGCTGGTGATTAAATAGGTTGCAAAGCATTCAATAACACAAGAAATTCGTCACAATGCAATCACAAAACAGATCTGACAATTTTCCCCCGATACACACAAAAATAAAGCAAAGTTCTGCTTTACTTATTCCAGGCCTGGTGCTCTAATTGTAAAATGAAAGGATCAATCAGTCTGTCAACTGAACTTTGCATAGCAGTACATTAAAGACTAGATTAGGTAAAACACACACACTTTCACATCTTAAAATTCTGGAGGGAAAAGCAGCGTAGCGTTTGCATCTTCATTGCTCACTCACCGGGCTTCGCTGTGTGTCTCCTTGCAACCCTGAGCTTCCCTTCTGTCTGACCTCCCTGACTGAGAGTAAAGTGGCCACTGTGGGCTTTTTATACCAGACCTCCTGATGCAGCCACAAGCACAAGAAGAAGGGGAAAACAATGCTCTCAATTTAACAGGCGTATTTTTGGAGGGTAATCAGCAGCTCTGGAGTTCATTTGATGGTTTAATCCAGTGATGCAGTTTTGAGTAAATAAAAAAGAAGAAAAGAAAAACTGTGACCTCCAGTTGTTGAATATCTTGAAGCAAACAACCTCCCAGCTAAAAACTGTCCTATTTTCACAAAAGCATTGATTTATGTTATCTGGGTCAGCTGGATGCTACTGTCTATGATATGTGCTATGAATTTAAGTCAGACAGATTTATGCCAGCCTAGAAAAAGACAGGTGGGTAAACTCAATTCCTGCAACAACAAAAAAAGAAGCTCTTTACATTGCAATGACTTTATTCCAACTCCATTGAATCCTGGCTGCACAAGAAACAAGTTGGCAAATCTTCCTGGTCCTTCAAAAAAAAAAAAAAATAATATATATATAGATATATATATATATATATATATATATATATATATATATATATATATATATATATATATATATATATCTCACTTCAATTAAAAGCAGCTCTGTCAGATCAGATGCCTTGAACACACTTCACCTCATTTCTCCCAAGGCAAAATCTAAAACCTAAAGTACTACTACTGCTGCTTCACGGAAAATGTGCTCTCTTTTTTGTGCAAATGCAGGCCGATTTGTGTGCAGCATGCTGTACGACAGTGTGCAGTGTGTGTGTGTGTGTGTGTGTGTGTGTGTAACTCGCCGTGCTCGCCTGTCTGTCTCTGCCTTGTGGCTACAGTAGCAGCAACTAGCTCTGTAGCTTAGCTTGCTAAACCTGCCCTGGCAATGGATTATTTTTTTATTATGCAGGCTGTAGCTTCGTACTGAGCTGCTTTTCTACAACGGTGGTGCACACACACATTGTCAGTCCTGTCTTTGAATATACAGAGCCTCCCCCCGATACACACCATCTAGCTAACTTCACAAGTAGAAAAGCAGAGAGGGTAAAAGGCGAATAAATTGACCCTTTCTGATACCATGCATAATATACACGATGTGTGCTATGCGCTTCTTGCTGTTAACAGCTTGCAGAAATGTACACAAAAAGAAAGCAGGTCGGTGCAATCATGAACTCTGCTCCTGGAATAATAAAAAAACACCCAAAGGTGGTCAGTGTCACGGCACCGCCGCGCTAACCTCTTGCTCGTCCTCGTAAATGACAAGCCACCTTTTAACCGACGGCTTTGTGTCAGGAAATTCTTTTCTTTTTCCCTCCCTCCCTCTTCGGTTTTCAAAGCAAAGCGGAAAGGTTGCTCTACCTTCGTCGTGTGGGTTTTTTTGTGCGTTTTTTTATCTGGCCGGAGAAAGAGTGTCGGGTCGGGGTCGCCCTCTACGCGGCGGCGGCGGCAGCAGCAGCAGCAGGAGGAGCGGCGCAGGGACGCGGGTCCATGCGGCAGCAGCAGGAGAGCGTGCAGGTTCCTAGCGGCCGTCCAGGGGTTGCGGCAGTCTGAGTGGATAGGGCAGAACCTTCGACCCGGCAGGACCTCGGCTGGCTCCCGTGGAAAGAACCCAGACAAGAGAGCGAAGGGGGAGTAGAGAGTCGGAGAGGAGGGCGAGAGACACTGACAGACAACAGGAGAGAGAGAGAGAGAGCGAGAGAGAGCAGCCTTCTGACGGAGGGGGAACAGGAGTGCAGTGAGTCGGAGCTGCCACTGGGGTCAGAGAGCAGTGAGAGCAAGAGCGAGCACAACCCCCGCCACCTCCCGTGCGCGCGCCCTCACCGGCGGGCACGCGCGCGGCGAGGCGCACAGAGGGAGGGAGGGAAAGGAGGAGGGGGGAGGAGAAGATGAAGGAGGAGGAGGGCGTTCGCGCAGTCCCGCGTGCTGCATTCACTTGCTGTCGGAAAGTCCTCACTTTTGTTGAGATACAGCGAACACACGGCAGCGACTTGAGTCTAAACTCTAAATTAATTAACTTAAGCATGGGGCAGATTTGTTTTTGCGTTAATAAAGCCAAAATGCTTATCGATTCATATTTAGATTTTTTTATATAGCCTAATAATAATATTAGTACACATGTCTTATAACTTTCATAACGGCTTATGCGTTGTGACTATAATAACTAATAAAAATGGCTTAATTTAATAGCTTTATTAATGGACATTATTTTTGTTGTTGTAACCCCAAGTTGTTTAGCATACGTGTTTGTTTAAAAAAATGAGTATGTACAATTGAGTTGCCACATATTTTCACTTTCAATAAATTATTAGTACCGCATTCTTTATAAAGGTGTTATAGGTTGTAACTAATAATTAATACGTGTTTTAGTTAGTTAATAAATACATTTTAAGGTAACCCCAAGTCACTCAGAATAAATGTTAGTTACCAAAGCCAAAATTATTATGATTATGATTACGTATGTAGTTGAGTTGTCACATATTTTCTCTTTCAATAAATGAATAGTTTCCCTTACTAGTTAATTACTTATAAGTTGTATAGCTTTACACAAGCGGAAAAATGAATGAATGAATGAATGAATGAATGAATGAATGAAGGCTTATAATACAATAAAAGCAAAAAGAACAAAAGCAAAAAAAATGGATGATTTACTAACATTTGCTGCAGCAGGATGAACACAGCCTTTTTAATGGGTTATTACTGTTCTATATAGCATTAGTAAATTATTTATTAACCATTAATAAAGCCATTAGTTACTTATGAACGCTTTATCAAGAGTGCCATATTAAAAAAGTGGCACCAAAGATGTTAAAACATCTTCAACTAGCCTTATTTGCACTTCCCCTTTGTTTAAAAAAAAGGTGCGTATGAATTTTGAGTTCTCAAATCGATTGCAAACCCCAAACTCGCCCTTCAATATCCGTCCTACTGATTACTTTCATCATGCTGGAGACACTGAGAACAGTGTAAATTGACTGTTTTCCCTCAGTAACGTCCGTATCGTGTGTGTTCTGTTGGCCTGAAGAAAGGGTTTCCTGTGGTAGGCTGTGAGGCTTCATGACATGGCATAAGAAGAAGGTTATTGATTTTCTCCCATGAAATCTTATGCAGTATTCAATATTGTGGTTGCTGCACCTTGAACTCGGCATACGCTGCCTCGTTTGTAAACCAGCACACATGCTGAAACTAATTGATTGTCTTGGTCTTGATGGACACTAACGGTGAAATCCTGACACAATAGATGAATTTTGAAATTGGACTTATTGTAATAATCGGGGCATCTGAACAACGCAGACTTGGGCTTAATGTTTATTTGAGCATCAGCCGACATACTGAAACACTGTACGTTAATTCAGAACGAGTGTTGACCTGGAATATTTCTTCATTAGATCACAGATGTGTGGGAAAACGGTGCCAGAGTGTAGAAGGTGTTGTAAAATCTATGATTAGAAGACAACGCAGCCCCTTTGGGTTCACAAGTAAACAATACTAATGAGTACCTGTGGGAGTCCTACACACAACCTGAAATGGGGCAGCACAGTTTCCAAACTTTCGTGCAACTTGGATGACTGGGTGTAAACAAAAAAACAGCATCCAGATCTTCAGGTTTTAACTCCTTGATTATCAATTCTCTAAATTATAAATGAATTCTGGGAGAAAGTTGGTCTTGATTTCATTTCATAAGTGTCTTTCTTACAGTGTGCAGCAATAACAGAGGTTCAATTCAGATTGTGGTTTCCTGTATTTAAACTACAATGCAGCTTGTCATAAACTTAAAGGGTTGTTTACTAGTTTTCTGACCTTTCGACTTAAGTTTTTTTTTTTCTTGTGGCAACCTTACTGTATTGAGGTTGCATCTTACAAAGTCAGCAAACAGCCTTTTATCCAGAGATGATAATACCAGTTTGTTGGTCAGTGGATCACACTGAAATATCTCAACAACAACTGCATGAATTGCTTGAAATTGTGTACAAAGATTCCTGGTCCCCAGAGGTTGAAGCCTACAGGCTTTGGTGATTCCATGGACATTTTAACTATAGTGCCACCAGGATGTTGACATTTTTGGTTTGGTGAAATTACATCTTTTGGATGGACTGCTATGAAATTTGGTTCCCAGGCAATGAATCGCGATGGCTTTGGTGAATCGCTGACTTTTCATTCAGCACCACCAGCAGCAGGACAAGGTCATCTCTTATCCAGTGAAATATCTCCAAATGTTCTAAATTGATTGATTGGCACAGCTTACAGACATTCATGTTCTCCAAAGGATAAATCATAATGACTTTATTGATCCCCTGACTTTCCCTCAATGAAGTTCACATTTGTGGTTCACAGTGAAATGTCTCGACAGCTGTTGGATGGAATACTATGCAATTTGGTGCAGATGTTCACGGTCTTTGTGAACTTTGGTGACCCTCTGACTTTTCATCTAGCAGTATCATCAGGTCCAAATTTCACCAGTACTTTGGACTTTGGTTAATTGATACAACAGTTAACAACAGTTAACAATGAGCATTGCATTATCACACAGTTGCTAGCGAGGCTGTAGACTTGTAGTCTTGATCCACCCATGGTGCAGACTCCAAACTTCTTCCAAACATTATTTCTTAGACAGTTTGGTGTCATGATTATTCGTTCTATCGTAGGTAATGGCACGTCATATCTACAACACATTCACAACTGTACTCCACATGTGCATCAAATCTGCACAGAATGAATAAAAACAGCTTTGAACTTAAGTATGCACAATCTGTACATGATGGCAAAGCTAAAATTAGCTTTCTCAGAAGCTACTATTCATGCCCTTGTTGTTTATGATGGTACAGCTATCATGCATGGTGTCCAGCCCTCATTTCCCATCAATTCTCTGTGACTAAACTTGCTACTAATATGTTAGCATTAGTTTTATGCATGCACATGGAGTACAGTTGTCATTGCATTAACTATCTTTGTGAAGGAAGAAGTCAAGTGCTAAAAAAAGAAAAGAGTACATTTGGATAGCTTTCTTTCTTTGGTCTTCATTAATTTATTGGAATGATTCCAGGAACTATTCATAAATAACTTGGTGGAGAAAACCAGCTGCGGACAAACTTTAGATAATGAATGATTTAAATGCAGCCTCTTTTCCCTCTGCTGAGCGACGTTTGTATAAGTGATGTTGGACTCCAAGTTGTCCTGATGTAGAAAATAACTCTTCTTCTCATTAGATGTTCTTCGTCTGCTCATTGCCCATTATTTTCTTATATCAGGACGCACAGGACTCACTTACTTGCCATAAATTGACTTATTAGTTCATATGTACAGTTCTCATTTCACTCCACTCTGCTGTAATCTTGTAAAACAGTTTTACTGTGTATTACTTCATGCAACCTTATCTGATAAAACAGGAAGAAAAGAGAATTCCTAAAAATGGCCACAGAGCGTTATGGCAACTTAAATCAAACATAGGCAACCCTGTCTCCTAAAAAAATGTTCCCTAACTAAACTGCAATCTCAATTACATTTTGAAGGAAACCTCTTTTCTCCCCGATTACACATCCTCGAAACAAACCTACTTCTTTAGGTTCAGGCAACAAAACTGTTAGGTTTAGTGAAAGAAGACGGTTTGGGTTAAAGTAAGTTTGTTGTGTAACTTAAGCCTACATAAGTTAACTATAAGTTAACTATAAGTTAACGTGTGTGACAGATATTAAGTACGTTACATACGTGGTGTTGAGTGTGAGTTTAGTGTGGTACATAAATTAAGCACGTTACATAAGTAAGTATTAAGTCAATGTTGAGTTTTTGACCGTCCATCCATCAATCCATCCATCCATCCATCCATCCATCCATCCATCCACCCACCCACCTATCCATACATACACCCACCCACCCACCTACCCACCTATCCATCTATCCATCCACCCACCAATCCATCCATCCATCCACCCACCTACCCACCAATCCATCCATCCATCCATCCACACATCCATCCATCCATCCATCCATCCATCCATCCATCCACCCACCCACCCACCTATCCATCTATCCATCCATCCATCCACCCACCAATCCATCATCCATCCATCCACCCACCCATCCATCCATCCATCCACTCACACACCCACCCACCCACCCATCCACCCACCAATCCATCATCCATCCATCCATCCATCCATCCATCCATCCACCCATCCACTCACCCACCCATCCATCCATCCATCCATCCACCCACCAATCCATCATCCATCCATCCATCCATCATCCATCCATCCATCCATCCATCCACCCACCAATCCATCATCCATCCATCCACCCATCCATCCATCCATCCATCCATCCATCCATCATCCATCCATCCATCCATCCACCCATCCACTCACCCACCCATCCATCCATCCATCCATCCACCCACCAATCCATCATCCATCCATCCATCCATCCATCCATCCATCCATCCATCCATCCATCCATCCATCCATCCATCCATCCACCCACCTATCCATCCATCTGATATTTTCAAATATTGCTATTTAGACAACACAATTGTATTACATACATCTTTTTCATTTTTTCTGTAGGATATTTTTCTGCTTAAGGAAGATGAATGATAATATTCAATTGCTGCCCATCACTGAGTTCAGCAACGATTCAAATCAGTCAAGGGGAAGAAAAAAAAATTAATTTGTCAGTGCCAAGGCTATACCTTTTAATATACTGATGGGATTTCTGATGAGAAAAGGCTGCGTGGGACAGTCCATAATGGACTCATCTGAGGGACTCTGCCACATTTACATGTCTTCCAGTTGAGGCAGAGACTGCTTTTTCTAATTTTACTGACATGCTTCAATTTCCCAGGCCCATCAACCCGCTCCCCACTGCCACAACAGCCCAGCGAGTCATTTCCATTTGACTTTTCTCTTATCTGCAAAAAAAAAAAAAAAGCATTTTCCATCAACTAGCCGGCGGGTGTTAATGTGAAAGCAGGGTTTGAATTTTATGTGGAGAGGCCACATTTAAACATTTGACCAGCGTTTGTTCTCCTGGCTGCATATAGAAAACTGATGATAGATAGGAGACCAAATGTCACAGAAGAAATGGCTTTTGCCATGAATGTTTTATTCAGCCCCGTGTCGCGGCGATCACATTTATACAATAGAAAATGTAAATGTTATGCAGAGCGTTAAGAAAGCCGCTATATATTTTATGACCTTCTATAAAAGAGGGTAAAATTACTTTCCATCCAAATAAGGTAGAAATGAAACACATATTTAATGAGAATGGGAAATAGGAGTGAGAGCTTTTTCAGGAGGCAGAGGGTGATATTCACTTAACCTGCCGGCTGAGGCAGTTCAACGGCTCTAACCTGCACAGATTTATGCCTGTCTGTGGCTTTTCCTGTCTTCCCTGCCCGCCATGGGGATAAATAAAATGGAGGCCTGTCTGACTAAGAGGACCATCCACAGACAGGCAGGAGTTGGGGGTTTTAAATGTTAATGTCATTCAGATTTATGGTAGGCAGATAGATGGTTGCTGAGGGTATGGCAGGCTAGATACTGTTTGTGTCATTGAAATGCACACAGAAATGCCCCTGAGCCTCAGCAGCACCGCTGAAGACCGAGCTGCCGTCGGCACCATGCATGTGTTTACAAAGGAACAGAAAATTTAATACAATCAGTAATACAGTTTTCTTTTCTTTTTACTTTTTTTTTTTTTTTTTTTGTTGCTCAGACTGGTCGTTATCAGCTAGAAAGAAAAAAGATCAGAGCAATATACAAGATAATTCTATTAGCACACAAAGTGCTTTTGTCCAGTGGAGCTTGAAGAGAAAGAGAGAGAAAGAGGGTAGGGGAGAAGAAAGGCGAAGAGAGAGCACACTGGCATGAAAGCCAAGTGTATTAATTCTCCTCCCATTCTCCTGCTGTGTTGTGATAGACTGAGTAATATGCAGGCTCACTTTCTATGCCAAAGGCTAGACGAAGGCTCTCTCTCTGAGTCAGTCCCTCCTTGCCTCGCTTGCTCTCCGTCTCTGTCTTTTCAGCCCTTTAAACTTTAGCAATGTGGAACTGTAAAAATAAAACAATCATTTAATCATTTCCCCTGAGATCCAGATTCACCCCAAACCATTCAAAACAATGCCTGCCTAGGCTTCTCTCTCTCTCTCTCTCTGTCTCTGTCTCCCTCTTATTCTCTGCATGTGTGTGAAATGGTCGATACAGTATAAATTAGAACAGCGAGCCACGCTGGCTTCCATGTGGAGTGACTGTGTATTAAATCACGTTAATTGATTAGCTGAAGTTCAGAGGAGGACAGCACTGGTTTGTCCTCAGCTACTCTGTTGAAGTGGCTCCTGCTCGTTTCAGGTGACGACCTCAACACCTACACTCCATTAATCCACTGTCAATGCTTTTTATCGCCGTGGTAACTTTCTCCATCCTCTGCTTGTGTTTGCCGAGAACCCCCATGTGCAATACCACGACTCAAAGCCTTAATGTAGGCCTATATACAGTATGCTGTATCCCAATTCCATCATAAGATTTTGTTAGATACCGTATGCATAAAGATTGTCAGCGTTGCAGATTCAATTCAGTTGATGTTTGACTATGCTTTTGATGTGAAATTGATAAATTGTGGGCCATGCAGCAGACCAGCAGAAAGTACAGTACAACTTGCCTGCACTGAATTTATAATTTCAGGCAATATTTATACTGCTACATTTCAACATTCAGTTGATGCAGTGTGCCAACTATTTTTCCTTCTTTAAAAATGAAAATACAGCTCATTTGAATTCTTGTAGCACACATAGAAATAACAGGAACTGGTTACACTTGGACACATTTACTCTCCAAAACGGATAAATAGATCTCTAGAATCCACTGGGATTTGGTTCACATTTAGAGGAAAATATTTGACTCAATATAGTTTGAGATGTGGCCTATTTATTATATTCACATTATGTTTTTTCAGTCATTTGATTGGACCCCAGTGATTGATATGGAACTTACATCTCTGAGTTTCATGTTGTAAATAATAATGTGTACACATTAACTCATTTCATACGCTCGGATGGATGTATTATAATAACTCAACGTGGCATTCATACCTGGGTTGAATCAGGTGAAGTCTATTATATGAACCTTGTTAGTCACACGTTCAATATCACCTAATGAAGATATGTTGAAATGTCGTAATTTCACTTAATCAAAGTTTTTGTGGTTGCTATTCTTATGGCTGAGAGTTTTTTTTTTACAATATTGTGTCTGTTTTATGTATTTAAATGAGGTGAACAAAATATTGAAAACGCCTCACAATAAAAGGTTGTCTTTGCTTGGTTCAACTTTACAGTTTGTGGTCGTCAGGCAGGCTGGGAGTGAGAAGGACGAGGAGGACGAGGAGAGGATAACGACGGGATAAAAGCAAGTCAGCAGGTCAGCAGGTCAGCTGTTCAGACAGTGAGGGCTGAACTTCCAAACATTGAGACTCACCCAGAAAACAGAGCGACAGAAAGAGGGCAGAGACATCGGATAAAAGACAATGAACACAACAATAGCAGAGAGAGAGAGAGAGGGAGAGAGAGAGGAGACACTCAGAGGAGAAGAGAAAAGGCAAATGAATGTGTGAACAGATGGATAGGCGAGAATAAAGGACAAACTCACCCATGTTTATTCAGATTGTGGGCATGCACTGTGTTCTTTGGTGTATTTTTATGTTTTCGAGTCAGTACTGCCAAAGATACTGGACTTCCATTTTTCCGGTTTGTTTCCCAGAGATGAATGTAACGCAGCCCTGCAGAGTCTGGTTTAGAGCATGGATGTGTTATGAGAACTGTGCTGTGTCTGGAATCACTTCCATGGTTACTCATTAAATAATAATAGTGTATAATAAACACTCAATAATTTGCTCTATAGTGAGTAATGAATGATTTTGCACACTTGTAAATCATGACTAGCATCAAATAAAAGTAATTTAGTAAGTCACATCCAACAAAGACGAAGCGTTGCATGGCTTTAAGCTAAAAGTAATGTGCATGTTGTGGAGAATTTCATTTCAGTGTGTGAACGTTTGAAGGTTATGTGTGGTGTCACGCACAGATGTGACAAATGAAACAAGACTGTTGATTGAATAAAAATGGAAGAAAGTCAATTTAGTGCACAATGTAGCAAAATAAAGAGTGATTTCATCCACTACAACATTCATCACAAACATTTCTGTATTCAGGAAAGTTTCATTGATAGTATTGGTAGTGTTCGTTGTCATGAACACCCTGTTCACACTCATACACATTCAAATCTGTTCACCACTGAGCAGCTCCACTGGAGCAGCGTGGGGGGTAAATAGTTCACTGACATGTAGCACTGACTGGTCTCGCTTTGCCAGACTCCACCGCGGGCCTGCGGAGGAGGGTCTGGCTAGTCCACACAGCATTCTGGGATAGGAGGAAAACGTGCTCTGGTTAATAAACATTTCTTTAAACCAATCCCAATGGTCTTGGGCGGCGCTAAGTGCTGGATGGAGCAATGGCGCCTCTGCAAAATAGCCTCAGGAAGGAACTTGTTTTGGTGGAACGTGTGTACATTCAAAGGTTGTTTTAGTCGTGCAACAGAAAACTCCGATTGGACAGATAGTCTAGCTAGCTGTCTGGATTTACCCTGCAGAGATCTGAGGAGCAGTTAACCAGAGTCCTCAGAAATCAGCCGGAGGTTAGAACGCCAACACAGAGGAAGCCCTAGACAACGGATATCCGGTCTAAATGAGTGAAATCTGGCAGAATTTCTGTCGGCAACGGAGCAATCCTTGATGTGGAACGTTGAGGATATAGACTAAGCACTGACTGACACAACAACCCTTCTTCCTAGAAATTATGTTTATATGGAACTGATTTTAGAACAGCAAACACATTTAGAAGGAAACACAATGCCGTCTGGATTAAGTTTTCTATTTTTATAATGAGGGAATGTTGCTTAACGTATTTGGCAAGTTGCAAAAATGTTGCCACACAACGTTTTGGTGAAATTTCATTATATATTTCATTATATATTTAATTTTGCCAAAATACGATCCTGCATTACAAATACTACTTGTAGTGACTACAGCATTATTAAACGTTTTGATGGTTATGTTTAGACACTCAAAAAGGTTGAGTTCAGGGAAAGATCACGGTCTTGATTTAATACAGAAAAGGGAACTTTATTCTGAAACACCATGTGACAAAAAACATGATCTTTTTCTAACCTTAACTTAATTGCTTCTTACTCCGGTCTCTGGAGTCAAAGTCCTGCGCTTTGTACGCGCAGCATCCACCTCATCCTTCAGAGGGGGAGCAAGAAGTAATCAGATCTTTTACTGAAGTAAAAAGTAACAAAATCACAGTGTAGAAATACTCTTTTATAAGTAAAATTCCTGCATTCAACATCTTACTTAAAAGTAATATCATCAGGATATACTCTAAGTACCAAAAGTAAAAGTATCAATGCACTTTTTGTAACAATATGTAATATTCAAGTATATTTATTGATGCATTAATTCATGTGTTCATCACTTTAATGTTGCAGCTGGTAAAGGTTGAGCTAATTTAGATTACCTTATATACTGCTGTGTAGCTCGTAAATTTCCCTGCACTCAGTTTTATGTCATCTTAATCTGTAATAATACATCATCATTTATTTGTTGATTGGAAAGGTATCAATATAATAGTGGAGTAAAAGGTACAATATTAGTTTCTGAGTTGTAGTGAAGTAGAAGTATAAAGTAGCAGAAAACGTGCATTAAGTACCACAAAATGGTACCTAAGTTAATGTACTCAGTTACTTTCCACCACTGTCATCCTTGCATCTCTGGTGTGGTAGATAAATGTAGCTCTTCATTCAATCCAAAACGGTTTTGCCTGTGAACATACATTTGTCAGCACATTGTAACTGGGAAAACAAATGTAGTAGTAATATATATATATTTTTAGAAGGCAGTGTTGCAATAGAAAACACGTTATAAAAGATTTTTTCAAGCCACTCCAAATATTTAATTAATATAAAGGAGATTTCTTTACTTGCAATACCACTACGTGCTACATCAGCACATAGTGGTATTGCAAGTAAAGAAGTCTCACACATGTGCTTCCACTTTGTCTCACACAATAGTTCTTCCGAGAACAAACTGTGCTCGGAAGCAGCATTTCCTCTGAAAAGTAGTTCCAATTAACGCCACACGTTCATTTGTGGTTTCTACAAGATACTGCCAAGGCCATTATCTGAATTTAATTTGGCTACTTAGAAGAAAGTGGGTAGATTGAACATCACAAGAGAGAAGTACACGCATGTAGTTAGCATATTTATTTTACAGCACAGAGAAGCCAAGTGTCCATCCAGTATCTGCTATGAGAGGCATTCTGAATGAGTGTTACTTGAGGGAGCTATTTGGCATTCCTTGTAGCAACATCTCTGTGTGGCGTGCACGAGTGTGTCCATCATGTTGGACTAACCTGCTACCTCTCTAAGTAAATGAATCTGCAGTGTGTGTGTGTGTGTGTGTGTGTGTGTGTGTGTGTGTGTGCGTGTGCGTGTGTGTGAGCCAGGTACCTCTGGGATGTGTTTCATTGCTGTTACCTGCTGTGAAAGTTGATGGGGTTCCCCACCGAGGACGTGCGAAATGATCCTTGCAAGTGATTTGTGTGTGTGTGTGTGTGTGTGTGTGTGTGTGTGTGTGTGTGTGTGTGTGTGTGTGTGTGTGTGTGTGTGTGAGTGAGAGAAAAAGAGAGGCAGACTTTGATGTGTAACCTGACATTCTGTGTGTGTAACAATTATGCTTGAACAGGTGAGATAGGAAGCGAGTCTGATTGAAAACCCAGGCGTTGAAGTCTCACGCTGCGGCTCTCATTTCACCTCACAACTGCTTCCAAACCCATTTGATTGTTGCTGTGTGACTCATTTCAATGTCAATTTTCAAAACTCTCCTTCATCCGGTCAAACGTCCCTGATCTCCCCGTCGTACGGTGGCCTGGAGAGCTTAACGCACTGCAACGTAAGCAAACAACTGCAATTGTACCAAGGACAAGTAAATGGAGAAAATAATCTTCAGCACTTTGAAAGAAAACATGAAGTATTTAGGAAAAAATGCTGCAAATAAATAACTTTTTGTGGCGAATGCAAAATGAGTCCAATCATATGATCCCGATTGTTACTGAAAATATTATCAGATGATATTAACTGATCACAGATATATCAGAAATGGCACATATGTCAGTCGATATAGTATGTAAGGAGAGATTGCAGTACAGAAATGCCAAAGAAATATTTGACATAATTATAAGGGCGGTGTCCACCGGAGAGAACTTACAAGTCCGTACACACTGTATGTTGTCACAAATTTCAGGAATCCTTACCAAAAATGTGCAGCGTATATATCACTATTACATATTTGTACCTTTCAAATATCCATATAAAACTTTGCCTAAAAAATCTGGTAGGGTTAGCATTGCTGCTGTTGCTGTTATGTCACATAATTTTTCACATATTCACAGGCCCAAAATTTCAGACCATAAAACAAATACATACAAATAAATGCATTTTCAGATCTGAAAGAGTCCCAAAGCCATTCAGAACACTCCAAAAAAAAGACTCAAGCATAATTAGACCTGATGCAGAATGCAGTAAACCCAAAACTGACCCAAACAGAAACCAACACTGCCAACAGCATGATGAGCCAACACGAGACATTTTGACAAATCTCAGTAGGAAAAACACACATGTAAATAATAAAATGAATGATGGCTAACTATTCAGCTGCTTCAATTTCAGGGTATTGTTCATGCTGGCTCACTGCCAGACTGCCGTGGCTTACTGGGACACTGTTAATGTCAACAAGTCCTACAAACCATGCAATGATATAGGTAATCTATTCGGTAACACTTTACTTTACATGAACACATGAACTCTAACTCTAACTCTAACTCTAACTCTAACTCTAACTCTAACTCTAACTCTAACTCTAACTCTAACTCTAACTCTAACTCTTAACTCTAACTCTTGCTCTAACTCTTAACTCTAACTCTAACTCTAACTCTTACTCTAACTCTTGCTCTAACCATAACTTGTCATGACAAAAACCGAATGACACTTACTAAAAGAAGTGTTATGTCATAAACATTTATGACTTGTTTATAGTGTTTATGACACGTTCATGACAGTGTCATGTCACTCTTATGTAGATACCTTCAAGTAAAGTGTAAGGGCCGTTTTATGCTTGACGCGTTGGAGGCGGCGCGCGCATTCGTGACATCAAAATGACGTAATTTTTTCAGCGCGCGAGCAGAGGGCGCGCACCAGTCTATTTTTTTCAGCGGCGCCCGACAAACCGGAAACAGAAAGCATGAACGAGCTCCTGGGAAACCGGATGCCAGGACTTGCCGACTGACTGCAAGTCTCTCAGGTAAACTTACTGGGTTAAGATGAGTTCTTTTTTTGTGAATGAAAGGCTTGATCTGACGGAGTAGCTCACTGAATCAAATCGAAGCGTTGACGGCACTTTTGCTGCCTGTTCTGCCGTTGTTTATCTTTTTCTTCTTCTTCTAGTCCTTAGAAAGAAAAACATCGGTAGCCTTTGCTCCTTAGCGCCACCGCTGTTCAGGAGAAGACTGCAACTAGTGCCGCGACCACCACGCGCAAGTATAAATACTCACGGCAGTCCCGTGACGTCACGATTTCCGCACGCACTGTTGAAAGCGCTAGTATAACTGAGCCTTAACCGTTTTGCCGTGCTATTTTGAGCCTTGTTAGTGGTGTAGAAATAGCGATTTCTTTTTACTTTACCCGTGCCCCAACAACTAGCTTTATGAGCTAATTAGCGGTTTGCGCTAAAACTGGTAACATTCGATTAGCATGAAAACATATCCCAGAGAACGGTCGACTCGGTACACGTGTCATTAACCACTAGGTTCATTTTGCGCCGGATTTCTCCTTTAAGATGATCACATTGAGTCTGCTTGGATCCAATTTGGTATTATATGTATTAACACGCACCCGAAACCTGCAGCAGCAGAATTGGGTGCAGTACATTTTCTTGCAGATCATATGCTGTCCATGACCCTGTATTCCTCTGTCCACATTCTTCTGTTTTAAGACGTTTGCTTGAGGTGATTAATGTGTGAATGAAATTGTCTGCTCCCTCTGTGTGTCTCTCTCGATGGAGTGGATGGTGATTTCATGAGACTACTGCCAGAGTCTTCTAGAGGAGAGAGAGAGCTGGCAGAGGTGTGCGGAGTCCGCCCGCCGCTGCATGTTTTATCTTCTGTCACTGAGCTTTCAGTGCTGCGCTCCGCCTCTCAGTGATTTACTGTCTTACAGCTGCCTCGTCACTGCACTGAGCAAGTGTGTGTGTGTGTGTGTGTGTGTGTGTGTGTGTGTGTGTGTGTGTGTGTGTGTGTGTGTGTGTGTGTGTGGGTGGGTGTATCACAACAACACCAACAGAAAGTGATGGTGTGAGAGATATATGAGAATATAAGATGTAAAGAATATATGTTTAGGAACAAATAATAATGTCACATAAAGTGAAATTATTCGACATCTATAAAATATAGTAGGGCTGCTCAAATATGGAAAAAAATCATAATCATGATTATTTAACACGATTGCACATTGAAAACGTTCCATTTATTGAACTTAATAAACAGTAAAACAACTCAACAGGGAAAACACCATGAACTGCAAAATTTCCCTTAATACTTTTCCTGTTGAACTTTTTGAATTCCCCTTCAGAACACAAGACAAAATAAGAGTTTACTTGCAAAGTGTAATGTGCAAAATAATCGTTTTTCCCGATTGCATTGTTTTTGTGATCGGTAGGAGCCAAAATCGAAATAGCGATTTAAATTCAATTAATTGCACAGCCCTACAGTACAGGACTATCCAAGCCAAGTGAAGTCAGCTTCCACTCTTGATTCAGCCCTTACAGTTGATTCAATTTCATGCTATTAAAGCAAATAATCTAATTTCTAAGTCCGTTATTGGATGATTAATGAATTTGAACTGATCTTTCATTAAGCTGAAGGACGGAGAGACAGACTGGAGCCATGATGTCATCCAGACACAAAAAAGTCCTGGAGCTCCTCCATGGACGGTGAATAATGGAACAACTGCAAGGACACTGTGACAGCAGCCATAGTGGTTTTACTGGGAATAAGCCCTCCATTCAATTAAACTCACTTAGATGGAACGGGAGGGGATAAATATGTGGGGAGGGTTTATATCGGCCAGCCAGGGTGAGTTTTTGTAAAATGTCTTGGATTAAATCAACATTTTGAAATAGTAATAATACCTTTCAATCAGTTTACTATCAGCTGAACACAAGTGGATTTTAAAATAAACTATAAAAGTATTTTTATTAGCTAGTGTATCTGGCTACTACTGTACACGGTGAAGTCCCTGAGTACATTTCTGAATTTCTGTGTAATAGAGCTGAGATTAGTTGTCAACTATTAAAGTAATTGGCAACTATTTTGATAATCAATTAATTAAAGAGATTGATAGAAAAGATAGTATTTCAACTCAGCATGTTTCCTTAATGATTGGGGTAATTTTTGGATTTATTACAGTAAATATATTACATATTGGACCTTTAAGTTGTGAATATCTAATTTATTTTAACTAATCCTCTGGTTTGGTGTTCTTCGATATGTCACATTTAAGTTGTGTGTGTTTGTTGTGTAACGGACACCCTTCCTAGCAGATATGATAACATTATACTGGATATATGGGCTGGGTATCTGTACTCGATACAGTTTATCTCTTAAAGGTGCTCTAAGCGATGTTGGGTGACGGCTCTTCTTGTTGACGTTCGAAGTATTGTCAAACCAAATGAGGCTAGCTCGCTCCTCCCTCCTCCTCATCCCGTCCCCTCCTTTCCGTGCTTCCGCGCACTAACCCCACAACCCCCACCCCCAAATCCTTCTTGTCGGTTAGTGGCTGGAACGCTGGAAGACTGTTTGTTATGATTCGTGGTGCAGGTTGGCGCAGTTGTTTTTGTTGGCGCTTGTGAAGCCTGGGCTGTCTACAGAGACCGCGTTTTTTTACAGTGTGTTCAGGGGACAGGCAGCTAGCAGATAGCGAGGAGATGTTTTTACAGTGTGTTCAGGGGACAGGCAGCTAGCAGATAGCGAGGAGATGTTTTTTACAGTGTGTTCAGGGGACAGGCAGCTAGCAGATAGCGAGGAGATGTTTTTTACAGTGTGTTCAGGGGACAGGCAGCTAGCAGATAGCGAGGAGATGTTTTTTACAGTGTGTTCAAGGGACAGGCAGCTAGCAGATAGCGAGGAGATGTTTTTTTACAGTGTTTTCAGGGGACAGGCAGCTAGCGATAGTGAGAGGTTGTTTTTACAGTGTGTTCAGGGGACAGGCAACTAGCAGATAGTGAGGAGATGTTTTTACAGTGTTTTCAGGGGACAGGCAGCTAGCAGATAGTGAGGAGATGTTTTTTACAGTGTGTTCAGGGGACAGGCAGCTAGCAGATAGTGAGGAGATGTTTTTACAGTGTGTTCAGGGGACAGGCAACTAGCAGATAGCGAGGAGATGTTTTTTACAGTGTTTTCAGGGGACAGGCAGCTAGCAGATAGTGAGGAGATGTTTTTACAGTGTTTTCAGGGGACAGGCAGCTAGCAGATAGCGAGGAGATGTTTTTACAGTGTGTTCAGGGGACAGGCAACTAGCAGATAGCGAGGAGATGTTTTTTACAGTGTGTTCAGGGGACAGGCAGCTAGCAGATAGCGAGGAGATGTTTTTTACAGTGTGTTCAGGGGACAGGCAGCTAGCAGATAGCGAGGAGATGTTTTTTACAGTGTGTTCAGGGGACAGGCAGCTAGCAGATAGTGAGGAGATGTTTTTTACAGTGTGTTCAGGGGACAGGCAGCTAGCAGATAGCGAGGAGATGTTTTTTACAGTGTGTTCAGGGGACAGGCAGCTAGCAGATAGCGAGGAGATGTTTTTTACAGTGTTTTCAGGGGACAGGCAGCTAGCAGATAGTGAGGAGATGTTTGCTGTATGTGACAAAAAAAAGCCTAAAAAACACATGACATCGCTTACATCCATGGTCTATGGTTCCAAGTAGTCTCAAAACACCTCCAGTGAAACGGCACCTGCATTCAATCCTTTTTGTACTCAGATCTTGGAAACAATGACTATTTGTATGGTAGCAGAGGTTAAATAACTGGGTCTCTCTACCGTTCAAAACTGAAGAAGTCTCTCGAATGAGGGACGAAATGTCTTCGGAGCACCTTTAACCAAGTCCAGTTAAGTTTATTATGGGGGGACTTTGGCGAGAGTTGCAACTGTAACTGTGTTATAATGATTAGGATTACAGAAAAACATCTACATCTCAGGCAGAGTCTGTCACTATGTTGGGACCTTTAATGACATTTTAATATAAGTGCATATTTTATGCAGTGACTATATCATTTTTGAAAGGACACACTGAATTTCGATGCAGTGTAATGGTATGTGACCGTGTTTCCTCACACATGTTGCGTGTAATGCATGTGATACTGTAACTAACAGTGTTCAGGTTTCTGTTTCCATCCACCATGCGTGATCAGCACACACAGTTAACATGAACTCTTCTTCCCCGGGTCCCAGTGAATCAGATGACCTGCCCCCTTGAAGGAGATTACACAAATTTATGCAAAGCCTGTAAATGATTTATACTGCAGAGCACAACAAAGGGCTTTTTTACAACACCGCGGACAAGACAAGGAAAGAGAGAGAGAGAGAGAGAGAGAGAGAGAGAGAGAGAGACACGCTGACACCTACAGTAATCCACACATTCACCACCACATACATCTTACTGTGCCACTGCCAACAGAAGACATGCAATAAAAAATGATGGAATTTATGCTTTAAAAAAAAATTAAACTAAGAGGCTGCATTTGAGGCATATTCAGCCATTAGTGTTATTTCAAAGGAAGTGCATAACGCCCTTCTTTTCTCTGCGCACAGAACAGCTATTGTGGCTAATTCATGGCAGCAGAGTGCAGCGACGGTGGAGCTCCATTCAGGACCACAGCACTCACTGTTGGCCTTGGGTCTATGTTTAGACAGAGCTTTTAAGCACTCTGATGTCTGGTGTTCACTGCACTCTCACACACAAAAAATCAAACAGTGTACATGCGCATGGGTGTGTATTTGGCGTGTTTCTTTGCGTGGTGTACTGTATGTTTGTATAAGTGGGAGTTCTTTATCAGGGAGGATAAAAGGCAGAAATACGTTTGAGCTCTTCCCCCCCCCATCACCCCCCCCCCCCCCCCCCACACACTCCAAGGATCCAACGCGTGGTCGGGTTTATACACTATTCATAAAGATCACTATGTAGGACAAAAATGGGCCCATTACTTCCAAGCAGTAATGGGATATATTTGGTTTGTGGCCCTGAGTGAGTTTGTATGCATGTGTTTGTGTGTGTCACATACATGACATGTTTGAATGTTTAGACCGGTATGGTGTTGAAGGCCATGTAGAATAAGGGTGTGAACTTCTTACAGTGTAGGGCAGACGTGTGGCATTCTACATTCAATTTGGGAATCCTCCGAGCTAGAACCGACAATCAAATTACATTAATCTTTTTTTTGAGTAAAATTCTCATCACACACTCAACAGCCATTTTAATTCCAGACCTCGCTTCCCTAGGTGCACATGTTCCACCAAAACAAGTTCCTTCCTCAGGCTATTTTGCAGCAGCACCGTACCTGCGTCTGACGCTTAGTGCCGCCCAAGATGATTGTGATTGGTTTAAAGAAATGCCAATAAACCAGAGCACGTTTTTCTCCCATCCCAGAATGTTGTGTGGACTAGCCAGACCTTCCTCCACAGCGCTATGGAGATAGGTCTGGCAATGCAAGAATAGGGCTTCAGCAATGGTTAGAATGGCCCCACATGATGATCTAAGGCTGCAAGCAGGCTCGTATGGGGTCGGCATTGTAACATCACTCTATATCCCCCCTCGATCCTTTCTCGTCTGCTCTATGATTCTGGGATTCCCAAACTTCAACTGTTTTGATGACTGGAGGGAACATACAGAGGCTCTGAATGTGTTTGTCCTCCTGATTTCCTTGAAACCTACCTACTGTGGTTCTAACTACGCCCTCCTGAGGACCCCTGCTGGCTCCCAGACCACAGCTTGGGAAAGCCTGCCTCACGTCAGTGGTCCTGCCCGACATCAGTGCAGCACGTTCGCCTCCAGTTCTAAACACTTCCATTGCTGACCAATGGACTGTGACCACCCTACACCCCCCACTTCCACCTCCCATACATACACTGTTACCAGGTGCTGAGCCCCCCTCCCCTTTAACCCTGTCCTTCAGACAGCATTGTCTGGACAAACAATGGGGTCATTGTTACCTCAAGGTGGCATATTGTGAGGGGTTTTCACAAGAGGCTGCAGAGGTGACCCTGACAGTGTAATTTAGCACCCATCTCACCTCCACACACACACACACACCCACACACGCATGCATGCACGCACGCACGCACGCACGCACGCACGCACGCACGTGGTCTATGGTTCCCAAACTTTGCCGCTCTATTAGGGCTTCAGGTCACATGGGGACATCCAAGGTGGGGAGGAGCGTGCCTTTCTTATAGCCCAACATGTGTGTATGTGTGTGTGAGTGTGTGTGAGAGTGTGTTTTAAAGACAGCAACATGTTGTTCATACTTGAATTATGTTCACACTTATGCAGAAACATTTAAAAAAAAATGTTTGTTTAAAAATGCTCTCTGAAGGGAATATTACAGAAGCAGTGACATGTAGTGTCACCCAACCTTGCCCGCTGAGTGTGTGAACTCCTTTTGTGTGTGTGTGTGTGTGTGTGTGCCCTTCTTTTCTACCCATTCTAGATTAATACACTCTTTAATATCTCTGAACTGCTGAGACTCTATCCCACCATGGATTGTATCAGTCATGTGGCCTTGAATAAAAATCTGAATAATCAAGGAGCTCTCATAACACATGGTAGGAGCAGCTTAACCCTTATTGGTGCATGGAAGAAGGTGACATCAGCTTTTTCCAACTGAGCAAAGCAAAGATTAAAAAACGCAAATACAGAAATCTGTCATGTGAAAAATTCAGCATAGTAAGAAGTTGAAATGAGGTACTCTCAAAATATGATGTTTTAGTGGTATGAGTTTTCTTTTATATGACTTTATCCACCTTTGTAGGCTGATGTTAATACCATCCTTTACATCCATGCCCTTAAAAACTTTTGACAACAAGGCAGAGAACTTTCTTTTTCATGAAATAGTTATTCAGTCTAATCCAACGTTTCCCCTTTCTTGGGATCTGTAATGTCACGGTGAAGATGGATGACCCATCTGTTCATCTCCTCTCACTGAATACCAGGCTATCATCTTACATACACACGACTCACTGTCAGTCTGTCTCCATCTTTCTGTCTGATGGAGTATGAAGCTGGAAACAGACTCGCCTTTGTCAAGTTGTGTCTCGCTGGCTTGCAGGAGTGGGGGGGCATAAAGTTACTTCCTGTGCCCAGACGCTTGAAAAACAAATGTTCACCACTCGGCAGTGATGGCTTGCTGTATGCTTGGTTACGTTGTAACCGTGAAGAGACTATCTCTCCAGCTGTAGGCCGCTCGGAGACGGTTCCGATCAAACTATCAGTGATTCCTCGCCAGCACAGGTGCTTTATAGAAAATAGCAGAGGGCGTGACCGGGCATGCCGGTGTGTCTTAAAGAAGTATCCACGTACCTGACCTCAGGGGGATTATCCCCGTACATATGGAATACAGCATGTAACGGCGGAGAGATAGTCTTGATACGATAGAGAACTATGTGCTGTCATTTGGCTTGTGAAAGTGTTATTACGCTGCGTTCAGCTGGAGGGTTTCATAATTATTATTGTTTCAAGATGTATTAACCTGAGAAAACAACTGAACTGAAAAATCTGATATATCAGAAGTCAATTGACCTGCAAGAAAGAGTCAATGCCATGACCGAAAGAGAACTCAAACAGCTCAACCAGAGCAGGCTCCTGAGGTAACTGCACTGTTCCCTTTGGGAGAAGTGCATTTGGCCAGGCTATTTTTTCCTTTAGAGCAACCACTACCTGGAACTCTATACCAAGCGCAATACGTGAATTATCACCTCATTTTCCAAACAGTTTAAAAAAAATGCAAAATCAAACCTGTAATTTGTCCTCTGTTGTTGATCTGTAATTTATGTATTTTTTTATTGTGATGTTTTACTCTGATTTGTTTTATTTATTTAACTTAACTTATAGGGACCATCAATCTGTCAGGGACTAAGGATGGAAATTAGCCTTTGGCTATAATCCTGTATATTTACATTCTTTGAAATGTTCATTCATCACTGTCCCTTTTTGAAATAAATAAACTTAAACTTAAACCAAGGGTTTTCTGACCCCGAGCAGGAAGTGTTTGTTTTATCAAGTGCCACAAAGACTCAAAAAGATCCCCCTTGAAATACGAGAGAGATTTCTTTCTCTTAATATCTGCGCGTTCATCTTCCTCTACTCTGTGTACACAGAGGGAAAACCTTTCTAGTCTTTACTGCAAATTGGTGCAAAAAAATAAAGTTATACTTCATTCAATTTTCATTAAATTAAACCCCATTTTTTGAGACTAATTATGAATAGATTCCAGTTGTCTTCACACACACAATTGTTTTACACTACAGCAGAGCTGCATTACTGCTGCTGCAAACTCAACATTTCCTACTTCTGCTTCAATTGGGTAAACATGGGCTGGATAACAAGACAAGGAACAAGCTTATCTATTCCGGGATAGGAGAAAATAATGGCTTGTTTGTGTTTCTTTAAACCAATCACAACCGTCATGGGCGGTGCTAAGCCCCGGATGCAGAAACATCCATTTGTCCTTGCAAAATAGATAGCAGAAGAGGAGGAACATCCATTGCGTGAGAGACGCGGCAGATGTCAAGCTTAATCCAAGCATTGTACATCCGTTGAGCAGACTAGAGTTACAAGTGTCAGACTGCACACCTGTAACTTGTCAAGGTAACCGACTTCACTGTGTCCTAATGTGTGGAAAACGTCTTGCGCCGTGCACAGCTAGAAATCAGATCGCGGTTACTTATGGCTTGATGGAAAAAGTAAAAAATGTTTACGTCTTTTATTAACGCAAAATGAGTTTGTTCGGCTGCACTCTGAACAGATGCAACAGCTGCTATTCTGTATTTCTGAGAAAGTATCTGCTGAAAGAGGGTTTTCTTTAGTATTAAACTGCACATGCTGCACAGTAACAGTAAGGTATCATTAAATCAACCAGGACTGATATATTAAGGATTATTTCAGAATTATTAGATTTTTGAGCTATTAATCAATAGGCTTCTTCTTCTTCTTCTTCTTCTTCTTCTTCTTCTACTTCTTCTTCTTTTTTTAAATAACAGAAATTATAAAGTTTAAAAAAAGAAGTTAAAAGCAGTTTATTAATTCAGGATGAAGATCCTGTCGTCCCTCTGGATTTATGTTTGTTGGATGACGATGTGGCCACTTTTTAATGCTGGCGTTTTGGGAAATAAAAACAAATCTATGTATCGACGACGTCCAATCAGAGACATGCAAATAGTGAAAGAGAGAAGACTGAGGATTGCTGATGTCAACAAGCATGTGACCTCACCACCGGGGTCAGCGAGGTCATGCTGGGTGTAAGGGGTGACGTGGGAGGAGACGAGGTCAGTGGCTGATTAGAGCTCTAAAACAGTGAGTGGGTCAGAGGGTCAGATGACATCAGTGTATTGTAAAGAGAAGACTATTAAAGTGAGCTCCCTCTGACCTTTGACCCATGACAAAACAAGTGATTAGTTAGTGTAGAGTTAGTGAATGTCTCGGTTTATAATGCTGTTGTTTTTGATCTCCATCTGTGCTGCAGAGCCTTTCTATGTTGTATTGTCCACTAACGTTTAATGTTTTTATTTCTCATCAGATTTGCCTCATAATTTGTAGACATGTATTATATATCCACATGTTTTTTCGCTATAACTTTCTTCTGTTAGTTTATTTTATGTGAAGCACTTTAAATTATATTGAAATCTTTTTAATTAAAGAGTCAGATACATGTCTTTTTTTTTAATTATAAAGCATGTTGAGGTGCTACTGTATATAAATACTATGAAAGTATCAAAACGCTCAATCCAAGTAGAAATGTCCGTAATCAGAAACTGTGCCTTTAATGAGCCGTCAGGACTTCTGTAAGGTTGTGATGTCACAACTGTACTATATATATATGTATGTAGGTAGAAAGTGCCGCTACAGTGCGGTTACGGTCATTCACCGGCAGCAATGACGGTGCAGAGACGCCAAGAGCGCAAATGCAAAGGAATGGGCTTTTCTGGGAAGGGGGCTTAAAGAGACAGGCGCTAAAACGGAGCGTTTCAGCCAGAGGGTGAATACTGTTAACCTGACTGATTGCTTTGCATCTGCTCAGCATATCCGTCTGGGAACTTTCCGTTGGAGAACGTTTGGGAAGGGGCGAAAATACTGGTTAGCTGATTGGATAAACCATCCGTCTATCACCAGCTATGTTGGTGATAGATAGTTGGTGTATGACGTACCAACAGAGCAACGAGGAAGCCAGGCTCCCCATAGATATATATGAGGCCCCCCCTGCTGCTGCAGGCAGAGCACAGCTTGTTAGCTCAGCAAGCAACATGTCGGTAAAGGATATTTGCCGTTTGTGTAACGAGAATTTAGGAATAAAAGGCCCCGTTTCAGGTTCCCGGTCCATATTCCAAAAGAAGGATCCAAGAGAAAACAGCGTTAGCGAGCGGCTAACAGAATCAGGGCTACCGCTGTCTGAACATGAGTCTAGATCAGGTCAGATCTGCACGCGTTGCTTCCGCTTGCTGAGCCTCGTGAGACCGTCCTGATCTCCTCGTTGCATCACACCTAAACCCGCCTCAACCAACGCTGATTGGTCGGTCGTTTGGCGAACGGCTCCAAATTTTCTCTGCCTCAAGATACCAGACTGATCTGCGAGCAGAAAACTGGAGCGCGCGAGATCAGGATGGTCTTACGAGGCTAGAATACTGTATGTTCACACAGACGGTATGAGAAAAATAATGTGCTTTTTGAACATTGAAGCATTTTGTGTGTGTGTGTGTGTCTTTCAAATTATCCCGGATGCGCAAAAGATGTCACACAGCACAGTGTTGCGAGGCTGTGTTCAGCAGCGGGGGCAGGGAGTTGCTACGTCACTCGACGGCTCATTGATTGTGGTTCACCGGCTCTGCTACCAACGGAGAGCCTATACGAGCCTCTGTACAGCAGCAGGGACGGGTTCAAAAAAGCGACTAGCGAGAAATCTAGTGACTTTCTGAAGAAGAGAGACGCCAGCGTTCTCTCTTGTGGCCGCTCTGACTTGTCACCTCTCTCTGTCACTTCTGACTGAGGAGCAGCAGCCAGTCTACGGGTCTTGCATGGCAGCTTTGCCACCATAAGTGTGTGTGGATGGCTGAGTAAGAGGAACATTGTAAAGCACTTTGTCCAGTAAGGTAGAAAGGCAGTACATTTACCACTTACCATTGGATAAGTGCTTCTCGAGATGGCTTCGAACGTGCATGCTACCTGACAATGCAGCAAGCAGCAATACTGGGAACCAAGCGTTCTATAACTGCATTTCGTGTCACATGTTGCTTGTGAGAATTTACACAGTTTTGGGTGGCAGTAGCTCAGTCTATAGGAAGTTGGGTTGGGAACCAGAGGGTTGCTGGTTCAAGTCTCCATACGGACCAAAGTAAAGTGGTGGACTGGTAGCTGGAGGCCTCCAAGGTGCTCTGTCCACCTGCACCTGTCCACCGACAACTGCACATCTCTCCATTAGTGTTATAGTATCTTACGTACTGAGCATGTGTGTGTATTTCAGGCCTGTGTGTAATGTGTATTCTAACAACAGAGTGAAAACATTGTAATTTCCCTTGCGGGATTAATAAAAGTATAAAAAATAAATAAAGTTGTGAAAAATAAATAAATACTGGGAACCATCGGCCTGCTACAAACGGGCATTGCGGTAGTACATAAAATCAATTCCAGGTACATTGTTAATGTGCGTGTCAAAACTACGTTGTTTCTAGTTTTGAATTATTAAAAATTATTCAAATCAAGTCACATATTTGTTCATACAAAGATGTAAATGTCTTAGTTAATGCATGTTTTTACGTTGATTTTTACTCCTGTCCTTTCTGTGTGCCATTTTGTAAGGTTCCCTCCACCCCCCTCTCCCTCTCTCCTCCTTTCTGTTTCCAGATGATGACCTCACGGCTGAAAAGAGTCACACTATTAAACAGCCTCTCACCTCTTTTACAAGACCAGTCAGCCCTCAGCCGGGGTTCATATGTTCCCAATCAGACTAAAAATAGAACTACACTCTCCACACTCCTTTTAACTCGTCTCTCCTGCTCCAAATATGTCTCCGTTTCCTCCAGTCTGTACGAGAACGCAGAAGGATGTGTTACTGGCCATCCTGCAGCAGGTCAAGTATTTTAAAAACAAAATCAACCTACACAAGGAATTAATGTAACCTTGCATAATTTTCTGCTTAATTTTGTATGTAAAATCTAGAGTTTAGGACAAAGAGATAACACATTTGTCACCTTGTGATAATATCAGCAGACAATATGAAGACGTAGAGGCTTCATGACAAGTTCAAGTCCAGTGAAGAGAAACAATTTGGTGTTTAGTCTGATCCAGAAGTTTATTAATTTGTACTTTCCCTCAACCTGCCTCGTCAACTTTGGCTTCAGGTAGATATTCCCTAATTTTGTTAGATGGACAAAAGTACCCAAAAATTCTAAACTGATAACAGAAGTATTTTTTTCTAGCAAGTGACATCTCACTCAAAACCCACCTGTCTTATAGAGGCAGTGCATTCTCAAAGCAAGTCTTGTTTTTTGTTTTTACCCATGAGGTTTCGGTGCCTGTGCTGGCATCTCTCGGCTATGAAGTGAAAATGTCACAAGGCTGTCACACTATCAAAGAAAATAAATGGTCCACTGTAATCCTACTTGCAGTGATAAAATGTCAATGTACTGCCTGGGTGCAGCTGCTGAGTTCCTGACAGCTCTGTCAGCAGAGGTGGAGATCACCCTGGCCAGCAGCAGAGGAAGAGTCATTCTCATCATTTCCATCTGTGCTTTGGGATACCAATAGCTGAACTTGCAAGACGTCTGCAGCAGAGGCCGTGGGGTTCAGGTTAGACCATAGGCTTTTTTTTTCACAGCATACAATTTGACTTTTATAGTAGGAAAAGCACAACCTGATCTCACAGAAATACGTGAGACGACCACAACCTTTTAGTCTCGTATTACCAGACCTTCCTCCACAGTGCTGCAAAGGAGGGTCTGGCTAGTCCACACAGCATTCCAGGATGGGAGAAAAACGTGCTCTGGTTTATTGTTGTTGTTGTTGTTATCATTTTGGGCGTC